>QKWP01001364.1:0-35792 GCA_003550325.1 Gigaspora rosea | reverse complement strand
AAAAAAAAAAAAAAGTCACATATGATTGGGTAAGCTATTTGCTCTAGAAGCCCGATGGAATAAATTACTACTCAGAAATTTCAAGGGAACTTTCAGGGTAACCCAGAAAATTTTAGGTTAACCCAGAAAAGTTTTACTACATATACAAGTATATTTTTTTAAAATGAAATTGCTTCTAGAAATTTCTCTACTATAAATAGAGATTTTAATTTACATGCCACGAAATTTTGACAAGGGTTAATCATAACCTTGAAAATTTTAATCAGGGGCGTATTTTTTGTAATATATGATTTTCTCTTGTACCACGAAAATTATATGAAAAATGATCAACATACCCTCTGCCCTTAAATATAATATAAAATTAAATTATATAACATAAAAATATGGTATTTGTCTTTCTTTTTATTAAAAGTCTGGTAGAATTTTCTAAAAATAAAAGGTACTTTACTAAGAGCTGAAATTTTGAATTTTAAAAAAACCCGTCTTTTTACTATATAATTTTGGAAAATTGGATTCCATATTACTATTAAAACACTTATCCCTGACTTTTGTTCTGTTCTTACATAAATTGCTAATTAAATAACTTTAATTAAAATTGAATGAACTTTTTTTTTTAGATGCGCCTTACTGAGAGCTTCATTTTAAAAAAAAAGTTCATTCAAATTAGACCACTAAATGCCAAAATAATTGCCAAAAACTGTTTTGTTTGCTTCTTAAGTTTTGGGGTTTTGCTGAAATACATAAAGTATGATCTTTGTACTATATATCCAGGATCCTGTTTTTCTTCTTTTCAAAAATGTAATGTCTTGAATTTCATGTCCTAATTTTGGTTTGTGTTTGTTATTTTTAGTAGTGAGAGAGTTTGTTTTGCATAACTATTTACCAAATCATTTTAGTTGTTTTTACTGTTCTTTGACTTTTTTAGCACCAGTTTAATCTATTTAGGCTTTATTACATTAATTATTTTGGATGCACTCAAATAATTTTTCTCTTTGTACTATCTATTAATTCTTTATTCACATTCTAGCTTCTGTGTACTTTTAATTGCTACTGCACTGTCCATGAAATTACTACTTTACTTTTTATTAGTACTACTAGGCTAATGTGTAGCATTATATATCCAGAGCTTATTATATGATGTTCATCATATTACACAAATGCATTAATATGCATATATTGGTAACATTAAAGCACAAATATAGACACGCATGCGGACAGACAAAAAATTTCCAAATTCCATTTCTGATAAGATTTACATCATATATATGCAAGTATATCAAAAAAGTAAAATTTGTCAAGATTTTTACAATTGAAGTACATCAGGAAGTGGGGTTCCTCAAATTCAAATCAAATCAAATATTGGATCAATTTGAATTTGATCAAATCAAATTGACCCTAATTTGAATTTGATTTGACTCAAATATTTGAATTTGAATTTGATTTGAATTTGAATTTTAATAGTAATTTTCAAATCAAATCAAATATTTGTCAAATCAAATCAAATTTGGCTATATTTGAATTTGATCAAATCAAATATAGTCAAATTTGAATTTGAATTTGATCAAATATTTGATTCAAATATTTGAAAATCAAATCAAATTTGCGAAACCCTAGTGACTAAACACCAGTTTGGTAAAATTGGTTCAAAATTATACAAATTTTAAATAATTTTTTTTAAACTTTAGATTAAAATATTTTAACAATTATTAAGCCAATCTTGATAAAAAAAAATTTTATTTTAATTCTATATAGTTATAAAATTAAAATAAAAAAATTTTTTCATAATTGGTTTAAGATATTTTAATCTAAATATTTTACTTGGCACCCCAAATATAGTATAGATTTGCACATATAAATTTTAGCAAATTTTATTGTATTATCTAGCGAACCAAATTGAACGATTTTGGTACCATTCGAATCATCTCATCGAGACGAATCGAATGGTAGCAAACTCATTAAAATTTGATTATTATACCATGAAATATTTAATATCTATTAATATCTAAATAATTTTTATAAAAACGCAACGTTCATTGTATCTAGTTATCGGAATTTGACAATTTTAATACCATTCGATTCGTCTCGACGAGAAGGTTCGAGTAGTATCGAAATCGTTAAATTCGGATCGCTATATCATGAGAAATTTGCAAAAAACAATTTGCGGCGCAGAAAACTTGCATTTCTGTATAGAATTGTAAATGATTTTTGCAACTATCTTACAATCTAGTGATCGGAATTTAACAATTATGATATCATTCGAATCGTCTCGTCGAGCAGAATCGAATGGCATTAAAATCATTAAAATTTCGATCATTGAGTCATGAGATATTAATAAAAACATTTAAAATAAATTTTAGAGTAAATTTGCACGAGAACGGTTTAAGAGATAGTAACATCTATCGAATTTATTTATTGTTTCATATACTCAATAAACATGTGATCAGGTCTACACGCGACGCGTTTCTGCATAGCATCGGGCGCAGAACTTTCGATTTTGATATTTTGCATTTACTTTTTATACTCATTAAAAAAGTAAACTAAAATTTCGTCATTTATATTATAAAAAACTGGTACGTTGTTCACGGAATAAATTTTTAAAAAACATTTAGCATAACAAACTTTTCTTTTTTGGAATCATGTGAGCAACTCTTTTTTTTTTTAAAAAAAAAGCGCAACATTTATTACTAATAAATCTTTGTTATAAAGGGGGTTATTCGTTAACAAATTTTTCATTCGCATTACCCATTTGAAAATCAATTTTATACACTACTATATGACTTTAATTATGGGTACTTGTCAAATTAGTAATTGAAACGCAAATAAGAAGAATGAAATTATGTTTATTAAAGATTTATCAACATTTTAAATTCATTTTACGAATTTAATAGAGCTAATTTGCAAAAAAAATATAAAATGAAATAAATCGTTTGTGAATAGTGAAATAGTGAATAAAGCTAAATTGAATTTAGGCTTTTTCATAAATTTGGAAAACTTCATATTCAGATACCGAAAACCAATCTCTTGTATTTCTAATTGGTTTTTCATATGAAGTTTGATTACAATAACATTTTTTTTCTTTATCAAAATTATTTCCTGTAAAAAGATCAGATCCACGACCAAGTTGAGCACCACAATCAGAATAACTTCCAACAGCATATTGTGGATCTTTTATACGACTTAAAATAGATTCATCAATAGTTCCATTCTTTAAAGAAAAAATAAAAGTATCATCACAATTTGTCCAATTATTAACTGATTTATCCCAACCGATAGGATTATATCCACCAATAATTTCATCAGTATCTTTAACTTTCATAACTATAATGAGTTTTTCTTGTTTATCACATAAATTCCAAAATGAATCAGTAGTAAATCCATCTCTAGTTCCACTAAGAAGTAACCTAAACTCATATGGATTATTAACATCCGTATAAGGATCAGCTTTCTTATCAATCCATGATGAAATTTCAGCAGCTTGTGTTTTAGTAATAACTGCAGAAAATGGAGAACGAGGAGGAAGAATTGTAGTTGTTATTGGACGATTTGGAGTAAGAAATTTTCTTAATATATCTTCCCAAAGTTGTTTATCAAGAATTTTTTTATAAGGTTTCACTTTATCAATAATATCTTCATTAGACATTTGAAAATAACGGATGAGAGGTAAACAATTTTGTAAAGTATTCTTTAAAGTTGAACAATTTTCACGAGACCAATCTTTAGTTTCAGAAGGTAAATTAGGAATTTGAGCAATTCCCCATTTAATAACATGATCCCAAATTCTTCCTTCTTCCATTTGTAAATCATCACGTTCAAGAATTGATACTAAAGATTTTTCAGGAAATGTGGTAAAACCTTCTGATTCAAAAACTTTACTTGGATATTTTGCTACAATATCGTTGCACCATTTCTGTAATTCTTGAAGTTTATCATTTTCGAAACTTGTTTTATAAACATGAGCGAAACGTAAACGAAGCCAATTAGCTTTAGTATCAATTAAATAGACTTCGAGATATTTATGTAATTCGCCAAGAAGAAGATCACAAGCCACTAGCATAAGATCAAAAATAAATGATGCTTCGAGATTTTCCAACAAAATCAATCCACCGTAAATATATCTTTATTAAAAATTAAATTTAATTTATATAATTTTTATTAGTTTTTTGAATTTTTTTTTTTTTTTTTTTTTTTTTTTTCAACTAAAAAATAAATTTATTACATAACTTACTTTATGATAATTTCAAATTGTTGAGCAGAGACATTTCTCAGATTAATTGTTTTAACACCATTTTTACCTCTATTCATTTTCGTTAATTCATTACGAAAATATAAAGATCTATGTCGTAAAACAATTGAATGTGCTTGGAAAGTTTTAAAGTTTGAAGGTTCACCGGCATTAATAATTATGTTAAAATCATCTTTATCATCAAGAAATTCAAGATAATCGTCTGAAAGTTTATCAAAGAATTTTACTGCCATCTTTAATTTTTTTTTTTAAAAAAAAAAATCAGAGTTCAGATGTAAGGTTTATATATATATATATAAAAACAAAATACTGTATGTCTGATATTTTTAGAAATTTGTTGATTATTTATCACGCTATACCTCAGTACCCCCTTTTTGTTTTGACCGTATTTAGGTTTGGATCAGGAAAGGTGTCTCTTTTAGTAAATAACAAACGTGGATTTTTCCTGATAAATACTTTGTCGCTTATAATGAAACCTAATCACAAACAAAGACTGAAAGAGAAAGTCTTAGTATTCCATCTACACGTGTACATACATATCTGATATGTACATACGTACGTACGTATTTACGTGTATATGCTAACTAAACGTTCATTGTCAAAGCGAAGCCAGGCATGTATGCGTAATGATAACAATAACAATAGTAATATTGTTGACCCTGCAGGGGCGGACGCGTAAGCATTGAACATATTCTATCATATGGCTTTAACTATTGTTCGGGGCGAAGCGGAAGACCCACTTCTATGCGCTTTTGATTAAAATTACGATTCTGATTTATAGATAATAAATGTATCAAAAACGTAGTTTTGGCATTTTTCCCACACATGTAATTAATAATAAACTACTGTATTATATACAGTACAAGTAGAGATGATTTAAATTAACGACATTTACTGTAAGATTTTAATATATTTAACATTGCATAAATATATCCTGATCATAAACATCACCTGATTTAAATCAATATAAAAAAAATTAATCCAAGAAAGTTAAAACCAAAAACCAGAGTTCACTCGGTACATATAAGAAAGTTAACAATAACTCTCAATATGTAAATGGCTCCGATACCTTTCGGTAATGGTAACTCTTTAATGTAGATCATTCACCGGTAAAGGTCATCAATATATTCTCAATCATATTTATGTAGTATACTTATTTCGTGGGTAGTATAGTAATTTAAACTCATGTGAACTCCCAAAATTGTATCTAAAGATATTTTTACAAAAAAATTTATTGTCAATTTAAAGCTTCGACTAGCCCCGTTTTCAAGCGTTAATAAAATAATCTGATTAAATCTGATTGACCAGGAAAACAAAAACAAAAAAAAAAAATTTTTTTTTTAATCGATCAAAAAAGAGCTCCTAGCAACCATCCTTTTTTTTTTCTCAGAGTTACTTTAAATTTATTAATAAAATCCGTATTTCGCGCAGCAAAAAATGATCACTTCGATGATTATATAAGATCTCGATCACTATCAAATCACATACATCGAGGATCAATAGATAAGTAGATAAAGAAGGCATCTATGTCAAATTTTATTTTAATTTCATTGGCCGATTATCCGTACTACATATAATCAATCAAATGATAAACTTGCAATAATAAACAACACATGGTTTTTTTTATATAAAAAAAATTTGATCGGGTAACATATCCCTATCTATAAAATTGCACTATCAATTCTCAATTGTGAAATTCATTATCCTGTAAAAATTTCATTTTAATTTTCATATTACCAGATTAAACGAGAACGAGTCATAATACAGTAATACTTTTTTCAACCACATACTTTTTTTTTTTTCTTTGCTGTGCTCCTATTTTATGTGGGAATTAAAAACCGGAAATTCAGATTAGTAAAAATTACAACTATTTTCAAAAACGTGTGAACAAACTTAATTTCTGAAAAGTTGTGGAGAGATGCAGATCACCATACCATGGAAATCCCAAATTTCCAGAGTTTTCAAGGCTTGTTCTAATTGGGATTTTTATAGCTATTTTCAAAAAGGTGTGAATGGTCGCAGATCACCATAAGGAATTCTCGAATTTTAAAGACTTGCTCTAATCGGGATTTTAATTTTTGCTTATCTATATAGAAATAGAAGAATAAATCTGGGAAAATATCATGAATTCTTGGGGAACTGACAGATAAGAAGTAATTATAGCCCCCCCGGTAGAGGAAGGCTATATCTGTCAGCTCCCTTATGACACACACTCCTTTTTGAAAACTAAAAGCCCGATTCGAGCGAGTCTTTCAGAAAATCTAGGAATTCCATCAAAAGTTAGACTGGTGCGAGTCCTGAAAATCTGGAAAAATAGAAAAACATTGTAAAATTTCTCATGGTCTAATTCTGAGATTTTGTTAGTGTCCTGAGTAAAAATAAAAATAGATGCAATATCAGTATTGGCCAAATCATAATGTATAAAAAAAAATTTTTTTTTTTTAAGCAAAAGAATCCCCTGGAGTGTCCGGGTTGGTGCACCTTAAAATTATCTAACATCCAATGAATTTTAATATAAAATTTCAATAAATTAAATGATTGAAAGAGTTGGCTAAATTGAAGAACTTATAATCTATCTTTATGAATTTAGCTGATTTCTAGCTTTAGTCCCTGAATTATGATAAAATCCAAACCCTAGTTGAAACTCTAATGTTATATTAATAAAGTTGATTTTTCTAAAATATTATTTATATTCTAAACAAAAAAAAGGCTGCAGAAAAAAGGCTAGATGAAAAGATTATTTTCAATGATACTTGAAAAGTTTCCAAGATGAGTCAATAAAAAGACAAGACCGATACAACGCCGAAAAAAATACTACCCAAAATGATGACTTTACAAATTTCTTAGAACGATTAAAATATAATAAAGTAATCTAAATTGAATAATTATGTAAAGCTCACTAAGCTTATAGAATCATTTAAATTGAATGGCTAATATGTTTAGTCATTTTTCTAGCAATATTTTTACCATATTGTCGGGAAATAACGCCAACCTGCGCGCTTATTTTGTGTGTATTTGCGTCATTTAGGAATACGTGCATGGGCGTTATTTTAAGTGTAATTTGCGTCATTTAGGAATACGTGCATGGGCGTTATTTTGATGCAAATATAAAAATTTTCCCGAACTTGATTTGCGTTAATTCAAGTATCTAACCGTATCTAACTGTTTAGCCCAACTGTCTTAATACCATTTTCGAAAACTGATCATTTAACCTAAAATATGATGTAAAAACTTTGTGCAATCAAATAATCTCAACAATCTACCAACCTATGGTATTTCTTAAATTTTTAGTATGACAATTTTTTTTATAATAAATCGAAATTATAATGAAGATAACTCGATACGATACGTCTTAAATCGCATAATGGTCATACGGGATTTTTGATAATAAAAATCATGAAGGTATTGATAGATAAAATGATGAATGAAATATGATCGTGATATTAAATAACATACGAGTTAAATCATTATAATCAATTACAGATTTTCACTCTAACGCACTCATATACAATATGAAATATATAGATATAATATGTAATGGTATATAATACATAAATATATAATATAAAAATAGTGTATAATATAAAATATTTAATGTATAATATAGTAAGATGAAAATAGTATGTAATATTAATCACTTAAGACAGTTAAATGGAAATATAAAATAAATTAAAATAAACTCAATAAAAAAAAAGCTCGCTCATTTGAAATAATACTGTATAAGTTAAACGTACGAACATGAAACAAACCAGAAACGAACCCAAAGTGTATAGAAATCATTTGAACATTGCTAAATGAAATATGAAACATCAGGCTTTCAAGTTTATTATTTATTATTTACCAAATTCAGCTTGTGAATGATATATATGATTACGTACCATATATATTTTACAATATATCAGATTTTTTAATGGGTCAAACCTGGTAAATCATACGCAATTTGATAAAATTGAAAGCTCAAAAGTCTCATCGTCTTTTTATGGCAATCGTTTATCAGTCGAATATAGTAATTTAATTTTTATTTAATAAATTACGCCATATGGCGTCCCACTAATGGGGATTGAAAAAGTAAATTTAGTGCATCAAATCGGATTAAAAATCCCGGTTGGTCCGGATTGAACCGAAACCGACACGAATCTGAAATCGGATTGGGTCCGGTAACGATCCGGGCAATCCGACGGATGATCCGAAATTTTTAGGTACCCTTAGGTTGGGTTCGGATCAAATCCGAGTCCGATCCAGGGACGATTCTGTAGTGCATTTTGTAAATTTTGTAATTTCTGTGTAGTAATTTCTGCGTTTGATCTAATTTTCCTAAAATTTACTAATATGTAACCCGTCGCGTTGCTCCAGTAATTTATTTTTTACAAATTACTATACATTATCTGTTTACTATAAAGTATTTTAATATTTAAATAGCTTGGTTTACCAGTATTTGAATCTAAAATAGGCTCAAATAAACTTAGCTTGGGTTTATTTAAACCCGAAATGAGCTCAAATAAACTCGGCTAGCCCGTGGAAGGATGGGTTAGCATAGGTTAGATGCGTTATCAATCTTAATGTGTATAAAAAACTTGATAAATAATAGGGATAGGTTCCAATACAGTGCTGGGCTCTGGACCAAAAGTCTGCAATACTAGACTTATAAATTGGACTACTGGACTTATAGGTTCAGCGGACCAATTTATAAGTTCAATTCCAGTTCAATTTTATAAGGAAGCTCAACACTGTTCCAACCAGTGATGGCAAATGACAAGGTCATAAAAATTTTTATGAAAATGACTATAAATGATATGTCATTTTAAAATGACAATGTCATTTATTATAAAAAAATTTTATACAAAACCATGGCAAAATGACAAGTCATAAAAAAATATTTTTATAAATGACATTAAAATGACAAATAAATGACAGTATTACTATTATCAAAAACATTACCAAAAAATAATTATTGATGATCATAAAATTCATCAAATCAGCTGAATTCGATACTATCTATATCGGAGTTATTAAATTGGACTTTCCATATAAATGCAAAATAACTCCCAAAAGTGTAATTTTCGAATTATGATTGAATTAAGCTTAATCCTGGCCATTACTCAAACCATGCCCCTAGGCGTTGTTTTTCATTTTTTATAGTTTAATATCCATTTCTGGTTAGGGTGACTTAGTGTTCCAAATCGTTAGTTGAAAAACCTACTAGCTGGCAACTTTTCAACTAATCGATTTAAAAAAAGTTAAACACTAATCAATTTATTATCAACTGGTTCGATTACAATTAATTGCTAGTTATCAACTAGTTATCAACTAACTATAATTATATTATATTAATTAACTAAACGATATAACAGAAATCACAACCATGGATTGGTAACTAATAATACTTCTCGGTTTGAGATGTATATGGTGTGCATTTTTGTTATTTCACATTTGCCAGTTTTCAGTGTGTTTTACACCAACAGGTTATCCTCCAAGGCATAAAGGCATTATTCTTCGTATATAATATGAATTGCTCCGGGTACCAATCATAGAGTCAGTACTTTAAGTTGTGATTTTTCAATTTTCACTTATTGAAAAATGATTCAGGCGATTCTTGACGTAATAGATTAATAATAATAAACGTAGTTCATATTTATTAATGATATAATAATTTAAGTAGTTCCTTTAGTGTCACATGTTTCATTTTTTTTCAATTATACTTAAATTGTCTTTTTTGTTTTATATCTATATTTGAATCGACCTTTTTTTTTAAATCTCTACTAGATATTAGATCTACTATTAAATCATAGGTTGGATTTAACCATTTTTTAATCAATTTTACAGTATATAATCTATTATAGTAGAGCTTGGATCCATTATCTGTTTTCATATTCAATTTAACGGATATTCAACGGATTTTATTATTTACTTTAGTATACAAGTGATAACAAATCCAACTTCTATATTGTGGTTATAATAGTCTGCGAAATATAGGTGAACAATCTACATCTTTTTCAAATTTCCATTACATAATAAGCGAGATGAAAATAGTGAAAATATTAAAGGAGGAAGAGCGTATACGTTTAACCGATTTAACTTTAATAGTTACTAGAGATAAGTTTCTGATTTACTCGAATAAAGGTCTCTTCAGCTCTACGCTAGCTTACTTCCTTTATTTTCCTTAAGTAAAATCGGAGGGAACCCCTCTTCATCTGTCTCTCTCTTTATTGAAGTCAAATTCATTCGTTTATATACATTTGAATTTAATATACGACACATTGATGTGTTATTTAACACGTTAACATACTGTTTAACTCTACTACTAAGCTTAACACGTTGATGTGCTATCGAGAATGTTTATAATCTGTGACCCTTAACATGCAAACGTGCTAACACGTTAACGTGTTATGAAGATTTTACAAAAAGGAGCTATTTATGTTAATTATCAAGTTTACACGGATTGAATAACATTTAATGAATTATACAAAAATAGATGTAAGTTTCAAATAAAAAAAGAAGCTATATATACAAATTTGGGGGTAAACTAATCTGGAAATTCGGATCTCTAATGTCAATAGTATCGAATGAAGGTAATAGTCATGTGAGCGTACGTGAGAAACACAATAGTCGAATCAAGAAACCATTCTAACAGCTCTTTATGATTCGTGTTAAATAATCATTCTAACAGCACATTATGATTAGCATTAAATAATCATTCTAATAGCTCTTTATGATTAGTATTAAATAATCATTCTAATAGCTCATTATGGTTAGCATTCTAACAACTTTTGTGTTAAATAATTATTCTAATAGTTTTTTATGATTAATGTTAAATAATCATTCTAGCAGCTCTTTATAGTTAGCGATAAATAACTATTCTAAAAACTCCTTATGGTTATGTTAAATAATCATCCTAACAGCTCTTTATTGTTGCCATTCTAACAATCTCTTTTGGATAAGCATTTAGTGTTTGGATTAGGATGGTTGAGATATGGTTCATGATTCGTAAAACATTTGATCAAATATTATAGTCATTCATCAACAAACGGCGATATTTAATTGATAGATGTCACTATAATGAGATTTTAAATATATATTTTCAAAATTCTTCATATCAATGCAAATATCAATGTGATTATGAATAATTATTATATAAACTATAAATGACAAGTATAGTCATAAAAAGATAAATGATTTTTTTATGACAAAAATGACTTGTCATATGACAAGGTGTCATTTATTTTTAAATGACAATGTGTCATCACTGGTTCCAACTAAGGTTGCGGACATTTTACAGGTAGAAGGTAGCTACCTCATATCAAATGTCACAGAAAATACATCACATTGACATAGACATTGAAGGTGATGTTTGCCATAATGCCATAGCAAGTGATGTATGCCATAAAAAGTGACATATACTGTAACAGGTGACATATACTATAACAGGTGACATATACTATAATACTAATAGTGTTAGTAATGTGTAAAGTTTAAATATGTAAACTTTTAAATACAACAAAGAAATAGGTATAAAAAAAAGCTTTTATTGTATTAAACTTTCTATTGTAAACTACATCTCAATATATTGCAAGTAGAAACAGAATTTAAAAAAATTTAAAATTTTTTAGAAATTCAAATAATTATAGCAAGATGCTTTTACTATAAGATAATTCAGTTCTAGGTTAGTAATTTGATCTGTTGAATTCTGTCAACTTTTAAAAAAATTTTAATCAAAAGTGTTACTAAACTTAACTAGAATTTGGCAGTTAATAGTTGTTACCGAATTTTATTTATTAAGGATAAAGTGAATGTAGATCATATATCATATAATTTTAGTGGTACAATAAGATTTATATAGAAAATAAAAATGTGCTACAAATAAACTCTTTATGGTTGTTATTAATTTAGCCAAAAGTTTTATAATATGTATTACAAAATACTCTTTTAATAATAGTAAAATTTTAATAAATATAGTATTTGAAAAAATTATACTTCTATATGTCGTAAAGTTTTTCTAAGTTGGCTCAAATTTTCTGTAGTTACACAAAAATGATTAATTCTGATTGGTTGAATCTATGTTGTTTACAATCATGATTGGCTGATCACCTGATTTCATATGATTACAACGAGTTCACTATTAAAAATGATCTACACCCTTAATGATCTCTATATTAAGCTTGCTTCAAGAATGTTTCTATTAAGTAATTTTTTATAAGGTTTCATATTTTAAATGTATCCAATTAAAGATGAGATGCACCTACATGCAGCAGTAAAATTAGTAAACATTATGTTATATATTACTTCTATAGTATATATTACCTATTATAGCATTATATTGTATTATATTGTATCTGCTATAGCATTGTAGCAAATATCAAATATTATATTACTACTATATATTAATATGATGCTAAAAGTTATGTCACCTATGTTATAGCTGTAGTGCCATGGGTACCGGTAGTAACTACTCTTAAAAATATTTGCAATCTTAGTTCCAACCGGTATAACAAATATATATTTAATATTATCTCTTAAACTGTAAGCAATTCCAGGCAAATTTGCCTGGAAAATTGCTATAAATATACTTATGATCTACTTTTTTTAAAATTTAAAATATTTAATTAAATTTTTTTTTGATAATATTTAAAAATAAAGATTATATTATAGTAGTATTTAATTTTATATTATAAGAAAAAAGTTTAAGTTGTTTATAAGCTAAAAATAGACAAATTTTGAAAAAAAATTTAGCCAAAAAAATTATTTACTAATTCTTGGCGAACTCTATAAATATTATCTCTAGCCTCTTGTTTTTAATATATATTGTAGTTTATAAAAAGGATTACAACTTTTATTATTGCAATATTTGTGATTTACTTGTAAAAATTAAGACTTGTATTAGAAGTAAAAATTTTTTTTATAGACGGGAACATATAAAATTTAAGAAAATCTAAAGAAAAATTTTATAGTAAAAATTTTAAAATAAAAACTTTAAACTTTTATTACTTTAAAGGTTATTAATAACTTTAAAAAATTTTCATAATAAAGTTTATAAAATATATTTTAAAGAAAATATTCTATAAATAAAGTATACCCTATATTTTTAATAAAATTTTATTTTATTTAAAAAATTGTAAATATTTCTAAAAATTCCAGGCAAATTTGCCTGGAATACGGTTTAAGGGATAGTTTTTAAATTATACATCTATATAATTTTTATTATTCAGACTAATTTGAAAGAGTATTTAAAATTATTTATATAAAGTAAACTAAATATAACATATAAGATAGTACAGTCAACTCTCTTTAATCTAAAATGCTAGGACTGCTTTTTTTTACTATGTAAAAATTTGGAAAAGTTCAGTTTTCAAAAGGTTATATATGGCTTATCCAAACTTTATAATAAAATTTACAAATGTTCTAGAAGATTTTTGTTGGTTTAGAAAGAGTTTAATAGTGTTCGATTTAAAGAGGTTTGGATTAGAAAGAGGCAACTATAGTTTTTAAATTACATATCTGTGGAATTTTTATTATTCAGACTAAGGGGGCATCCATAAATAACATTATACAAGAGGGGTTGGACGAACAATAACGTTTTTCTCAATAAACAGGGTGGGTCAAAAAAATATAACGTAATTTTTTTAGAAAAAATTGGCTAAAAATTGAACCAGTGATCCAAATTTAATGATTTGGCACCATTCGATTCGTCTCGGTGAGAGGAGCGAATGGTACCAATTTCATTTCATTTGGATCACTGGATCAAATTTTATTGGCCAAATACTATTGGTTATTATGTTTTCTTATAAAATGACTATAAAATCAATAGTTTTTTGTGAATAACTATCAATCCAGTGATCCAGATGAAATGATTTTGGTATCATTGGATTCATCTCACTGAGACGAATCGAATGGTACCTAAATCGTCCAAATCAGATCGCTGTGTCACAATATATTCAAGTTTTTGTAAAATTTTATATATAAACATACAGATTTTTTTATATAGTAGGGGGGTCCAGCGCTACTATGAGAGGATACATAACGTTATTTATGGATGCCCCTAATCTGGAAGAGTATTTAAATTTATTTATATAAAATAAACTAAATGTAACATATAAGATTTTAATATATTAGATAATTTTGTAACTTCCCAAAAAATAATTTATATTAATTTATTGTTTACTTTTCTGGGATTGCAGGCCTGAATTTATGACCAAATCTTGAGAAACCTTAATGAATTCTGTGATCTTCTGTGCATTTTTTTTAGATTTTGTTACATTTTGCAGTAACTAAAAGTGATTTCTGTGATTAAAAAAAATTTTGCTGTTTTCTGTATATCATAAAAAATTATCATTTCTAAACTGATTTGATTTGACTTTTCAAATACTAAATAGTATAAAAACTATTAATATATTGTAATTAAATTATTTTTCCAAACAAAACTAATTTAAAGATATAATTAAGTTTTATTTTCTATAAAATTTTGCATCTAACAACTAAACTTTTACAAAATTTGTTATTGTCTTTTAAAGATAGAAAGTACAAATTGCAAATTATATATAAAAATTCATGGTATTGATTTTTTCTTTTTAAAATTTTGCAAAATTTTTTTAAGCAAATTGTTTTTTAAACTATTAATAAATTATAGAACAGGTTTTTCTAATTCTAAAAATAATAAAATTATTAAAATTGGTTGAATATTTAGCAAATATTAAGATTTAAATTTTAAGTATCAAAAGTTGTTTACAAAATCATATAATGATTATATAATATTAACTAATCAAAATCAAATATTTTGTATAACTAGAAAAATTTAAACCAACTAGAGAACTTAATGATTTATAGAAGTATGATTTTTTTTTTTTTTTTTACTGTTTTATAACTGAGACCTTGCTCTTTGCCTTTTTATTAAGTTGTATATTATTATATGCAGAAGAGAATAACAATAATATATTACAACTATAAGAGAGAAAGAAACTTAGACTTCATGATGGCCTTCCGCTACTATCAATCTTTATCCGAGGCCTAATTGTTAGCTGAGCTAAGTTTAACTTCTCAGACTTTTAAAATAAAAATTGTTAACATCGATAAACTTGTCCTGGCATAACTGGCCCAGGTCCCAATATGTTAAACAGAAAGCAGTCATATAGACCGGACTGCTTAAGATGAAGCTTTTAGAATCTTCTTCCAGTGGTTTCTCCTCAAGTCCCGCACATCTCGTGACGATTGTATCCAATACAGTAGGCGCTTTTCCTTTTTGGGAGCAGTAAACACTGCAGATCTTTTGGAGGGGGTACACCAAATCGCCCACTTTTTGAAAATTATTCACAAACTAGCGACACCAAAAAAATTCACTTGTAGCCATAGTAAAGACTGTTGTTCTCCCTGTAAAGTCCAAAATCCATCCGAGAGCCGCCAAATAATTCTCAGGTTGCGGTGAGTGATAAACTCTAAGCTTGTCAGCAAGTAGTCTATGAATTTTACCTCTAAATGACAAGTGCCGTCATCTTGGGTGAGTGACAAACTCTAAGGCTATTAGCAGATACTCAGTTCTTTACTGAAACTATAAAAAAATTAAAAATATTATGATTATATATCTATTATGTTTTTATTATATTTTAAAAAACATAATAATTACTAGTTATAAGTTAATAATAATAATATAAATAATATATATTAAAACTGTTTTAGTAATATTAATAAAAACATTTTTAAAACATTATTAAACTAAATAAATTTCATATTTATAGTATAATATAAATATTTATATTATATAAATATATTATATTATAATATATTTTATAATATTAAATATAATATAAATAAAACAAATCAATAATATAATGATTTAGACAAATGTGTTTACCCCAAAATCTTGCAAAAAGATTTTTTGTTAAAATACGAAGGATGGTTTCATAAGCAAAATTACGAGATATAAGCATTTTTTAAAAATAATTTTGGTTTAAAAAATATTTTTAAAAATCTTATTTTAATTTATTTTTAAAATATAATAATAATGTTTTTATAATATTTTTAATAATATTAAAATAATGTTTTAAAAATATTTTAAAAAAATTATTTAAATTTTTTTTTAAAATATAATAATAATATTTTTACAATATTTTTAATAATATATTAAAAACATTTTTAAAAGTTTATTTTAAGTTATTTTTAAATAATAATAATAATGTTTTTATAATAATTTTGATAATATTAAAATAATGGTTTAAAAACATTTTTAAAAAGCTTATTTTAAACTATTTTTAAAATATAATAATAATGTTTTTATGATATTTTTAATATATTAAAATAATGTTTTAAAACCATTTTTAAAACTTATTTTAAAGTATTTTTAAAATATAATAATAATGTTTTTATAATATTTTTAATAATATTAAAATAATATTTTAAAATATTTTTAAACAATTTATTTTAAACTATTTTTAAAATATAATAATAATGTTTTTATAATAATTTTATAATATTTTTGAAACAGATTTAAATTTTTATTTTATTTTTAAAATTTTTATTATATTATTAATATATTATAAAAACATTATTAAAATATTTTTTTATATAAAAGCATATTTATTATATTTTCAAAATATTATTATTTTATTATAAAAACATATATACTTTTTTTTAAGTTTCAGTAAAGTTAACTGTATCCCTAAATAATAGCTGCCAGGGTGCATATTTTAGTTGGTTTTTCTACTGTTTCTTTAAGACTGTACTTCTGAAGTGTTAGCATTTTTGTTGGTACAAGTGATTAGCGGATAGAGTTACGGAAGATCTCTTTAGAAGTATGATTTTTTAAATATATACTTATTAAAATTTTACTATTATAAAGAAATTCTAGACATCTCTAGCTAAAGATGCTTAGTTTATACATTTTTGGTCCAAAACTATGCCTAATTATATAATTTTAATTAGAATTAGGATCATAATAATGGGTTAGAATGCAGAAAGCTCTTATTAACGATTCTTCAAACCAACAATTACTGAACAGATGCAACAAAGTTCTTAGTTAGTATAGAAAATAATATACAAAACTTCTTTTGTAGCAACTAGGACTAGTAGTTTTAAGCTTAATAATTCTTTAGATTACTTAAAAAACTTAAATAGAGTTGAAAAAGAACTCACTTTAGATTTGTGTCTACCTAGTAAAAGTTTACAAAACTATTGAACAAGTAGTTGGTAAATACTAAAAGTATATATCAAGAACCTGTAGAAACATTAGTGAAAATAAACTTTTGGTTTTTTATACTATTCTATACTTAGCAAACTTCTATACTCTTTCTATATTGATTTTCTGCCTTCTATACTGCTTTTCACAAAATTTTTACACAAAAATAGGGATTTTGGTATACCCCCTTCAAAAGATAGATATTGTTTATTTGTTTCAAAATAGAAACTAAAGTATAAAAAGTTATAAGAGATCACAATACACACAAAGCTATCTACATGTTCATATGTATAGCAATAACTAATGGATATCTACTAAATATGCCTTTTAGAAAAATTTTGATTAGTATATCTTGATCTCTTAGTATAGTAGTTTTTTTTATATTTTTCACTTTAAATATAGTAATGAGATCTTAGTTAGTATTGTATAATTTTTATAAGCATAGTATAGACTTTAATTATACTATTATCTAGATTTGGTTTTACTTTTTTTTGGTTTTTCTTTTTGTTGATTTCTTTTTTTTTTGTTTTTCCTTTTTCTCTTTTATATTTATTTTCTATTTTGATTTTTTTTTTTCTCTTTTTTATGCCCATTGTAAAGAAGAAAAAATTTAAAAAAAGACAAGATGATCTTAATATGGTATACAATGCTAGTTAGTGATAGTTAGACATATATTTGGGTATACAAAAACTTGAGCAAGTTTGGGCTCCAACTTGAGACAAAATATTGTTATAGAAAATTGCTTTAGGTATCTAATACTTGAAGAGTTTCTTTTTATAGAAATAGTATAGTAATCATTTTCGTACTTGTATATAGTTAATAAATCAAAAAAAGCAAAATAGTCAAATAAGTAATGAGTTAAAATAAATACTATAAGTAAAATCACCTTTCTAGCATTTTTGATTAGTACTTCAAAATAGGTTTAGATCTATTTTCTGTATTTTCTACATTTTTGTTATTTTTGTTATTTTATTTTTTTTGTTTTGTTCAATACTACCTTGTTCTATACAAAAATAGCTATCACATGATTTATTTGTTTTTAATTGGCTATTAGGTTTAAATATTATTATTAGCTAAGTTGGGTTGAACTGGTCAATGGTCAAGCTTGACCAGACCAATTTGACCAATTTGACCAGTTTGGTTCAAGATTTTAATACTAATCAAATTGGTCAAATAATATATATATATATTTATATTAATCAAGAGTAGAGTATCAATATTTTCAAATTCATATAAAATAAATTGTAGATCAAGTTTGTATAACTGATATCATATAATTTACATATAAATATTATATATTCAACCGATCAGAATTAACAATTCTTTATGCAACCCAAAAAAGCATATAGCATCTCTAGCAAATTTAATTATATATGAAGTTGATCTTTTTAAAGCAATATATATTGCAAAACTTTACTATTATAAACAATCTATTTTCATCTATATGTCAAATAAATTTAATACAAATTAGCTAAATTGTTAAAAAGTTTTATCAGAAATATTGGTTTTATTACTATATAAAAATCTAATATATTATATAGATCATATGAAAAAAATAATCTACATATATTCTATTTTTAATTAAATTAAACTATTTAGCTAATTTAATAATTTGATTTATTTAAAACCTTTTAGTTTATGTATAAAGAGTATTTATTAAATTCAAAAATTTAAAATTAAACTATTTAAGTTTATTAAATATTTATTATTTGTTTTATGGGCATCTATAAATAATATTATACAAGAGGGGATCAGAAAAAAAATGTATACTGAAATAATGTACTTTTTAGTACTGAACAAGTTTACTTAGAACCTAAATTTATAATTTATTAATAAAGTTTTCATAATATAGAATTTTCTATATATTTATTGTAACAGATCATAATGAAATCCAGATTAAAATAAAATGATAGTATAAAATCTCGAAAACTAAATTTTTTTGAGGTGTATTTTTTAGGGTAAGGGGTTTAGGGTTAGGGTTAGTTTTAAAAAAAATTATAAAAAACAAGTATTAATGGGTTTTAGAAGGCTAGCAGGTTAAGTATAGAATATAAATTTCATTTTAAATTATGATCTGTAATACTTATTAATAAAAATATAAAAAATTCTGCATAATACATTAATGAATTATAGCTTTTAGTACTAAATAAACATGCTCAGCACTCAAAATACAAGGACCCCTGAATATATACAAAAAACCTTTGTCATACGCTCAAACTAAAATTTTTAAAACGTTTGTCCATTTGTGTACAAAAATGAGCTTTTTGATAGCAAATTTGCTTGACCTTTGATATACACTTAATTAATATTATTAAAAAAAGATTGGTGTACACTTACTAATTATATTGAAATGGTATATCGTACAGTATATAAAAGAGGTTATACTAATTTCTCTACCAATTTTTGTTATTGGCCAATCAGAATGCAAGATCAGGTATAATGTGATAATTAAAACAACAATTGCTTGTTTTGAAAAGTCATACTTATTGCAAAACTTTGCCTAAAAAATCATCTTTTGTAAACTAGCAAAATTTTAGTACTATATAATATTACAATATCTACTAACTTTAATCCTAACTCTAACAAAGATGACATATTTTATTTAGAAGGTAATATATAAATTAGTATGAATAATTCTAGACTGTTAGACAATAGGTAGAAATTAGTAAATTTTATAAGAAAATATGTATTTTGAAAAGTTCTAAATAAAAAAATAAATAAATGTAAATTACAAGCAAGGTCAGGATGAAACTTTGAGAAAATATACAAAAAATTTCAAAAAGCAAACTTAAATATTTAAATCTTTATTGTACATTAGCTTAATAATAAAATCTGCTTTATTGTACTTTATTAAAGTATAGAAAACTTATATTAAACATGTGTTGTTTATTAAATATATAGCTTTAAGCCAATGTACACTTCCATAATAAAATTTTTTTGTACACCTATATAAGATTTGAAGACGAAGGTTTATATATATAACATATCAGTATTCAGGGGCTCTAAAATACAGTATTTTAGTATTTACTATAAATTTATTAAAGCCCAAAATTATAATCTATATTTTACTAATTGTCTGAAATATACTTACAGGTAGAGCAATAGTACACCTGATATCTGTGTGTTAATAAATTCTGAATTCTGATTGGCTAGATCAGGTATAATATAAAAACAATTAAAACAATAAACTGATACTTATTGGCTAGATCAGATGTGACATTTTATATTTGTCCTTTGAACTTTAAATAGGTTCCATTTTTCTAGTTAATACTAACTTTTATTTAATTAAGAAACTTGTTTAAAATATAAAAATACATTTATATTATTAAAACTTAAACTAGTTTGCAAACTTCAAATCCAACTCAAATTAAACTTAGTATAATATTTGGGTTTGGTTTGAATTTGATTATTTTTTATTTGAATTTGGATTTGATTTCAAACTTTATAAAATTTATAGTTTGAGTTTGGTTTGATTTGGGGTTTGATCAAACTTAAATCAAACCCAAATCAAACTTCAGAACCCTAAGTTATAATATAAATATAAATATATTGGAGATAGTTTTCTTTTTTGTTTAATATATGATATGTATATATTCTTAGTTCAAGTAAAATAAATCATTAAACTGTTAATATTGCTTAGTCTGATTAATAAATGTATAAAGTTTTATGTTAATCTAACACACACAGCTTAACAATTTAATAAATCTATTGTTTGGTTTCATAATTTAAACATAGTAGAAAACCAATAAACTCTACCAATTACCAAATGCTTTAACTTTGTTCTTATGAAAACTTTCTGAAACAAGTGATTGAAAACAATTAGAAAAGATTTTCTGCTAGAAACACTCAAAATGAAGAAATTTGGCTTATAAATGAGGGCACCTTGAGTTTAACTTATTATAGTTAAGCAGATGGTGAAATCGCCAGTTTTTAGGCTACAACTATATATCAAATTTCATATAAATAAATTGTGTAACAATTATTTCAGATCTATTAGATACGAGTTTCTGCTATGTTAGTTGGAGTGCCTCATATTAAAAAGGCCCATTTTGACATATAACTTATTTTGAGATAACTGAGTTTAATCGTTGTTTTGATTTTTGGACTCAAGTAAATTTCACGATTTTGATTGGTTAAAGATAGCAGGTGACTATAGGGTAATCTCGTGATGTGCTTGGTCTAAGGCAGCCTCGTGTAATTTTTCTTTTACATTATCTCCATTTTTTATTATGCAAGTCGACCTTTATTTTAATTGAAAAATGTCAATCATGTCAAAATTTACATGAATCTGATAAAAACTCATTTTTCGAAAAAATTGCAAAATGGGCGTTTTAATAGACACTCCACATGATAAAATGATCTACGTACACCCTACCCTTAAAGCATTATTTAAATCAACAAGCAAGTAGATCGAATAATGCCTTCGGACTCAAAAAATATATATATTTTTTTTTTTTTGTTAAGACAAAAATCCTACTTCTTTTTATTTTATGATATGATTTTTTCGACTTATGCAATGTTGGCTTTAAGTATCCACTCGTGGATCTACGACTTAACTCACAGGTTGATCTACGTATTGGAAGCTCATCCGACAGTCATTTCCCCTGAAGCCATCACATAGGGTTAAGGTTAGCATTTTTTAGTTGTAGGTTAATAAATTGTCACCTGTGTAATGTCGGGTAAGCGGCCTGTAGGGGGAATAACTGTCGGGAATGAGAAATAACCCCCGCTTCCGTCGCGTTATTTCAGGGCACATCTATTTATGCTATTTTCAGTAAGAACGATTTTCTAAATAACATTCATTAGTGACAATACGGTATCCATTTATTCTATTTTCAGAAAGATCGCGACAATACGGTATCCATTTATGCTATTTTCAGAAAGATCGCGACACTACAGTATCCATTTATTCTATTTTCAGAAAGATCGTGACAATACGGTAACCATTTATGCTATTTTCAGAAAGAACGTTTTTTAAATAACGTCCATTCGCGACAATACGATAATAGTCTTGTTCAGATTAATATCTTATTTACATTATTAATATGAAGCTAGGAAATATGTATATTTAAACGAAACATGGTAAGTTATAGTACAAAAAACTTGTTATTCAATTACATAAGTCTCCAACCTACAAAACACTTTTATTGCTAGTCTATTTTGAAAAGTTATTATATTCAATCTTGTTTTTTAAGACATATCATAAATATTATTTATAAACTCATTTAGACCTTAGTAACCCAAGTTTCATCAAAAAACTTTTTAACTAATAAATATCGATTCTTATTAGGGCTATTAATCGATTAGTAACATTCCACTGATAGAAATCAATATAAATAGAAATATGATAATTATCAATTTCTATCCATATCGATTTCTATCAACAGGAGTATTACCAATCGATTTCTATCTATATATATTGATTTCTTTTAGATATCAATAAATATTTATCTATAATAATACTCATTTAGCAAAATGATTAGTAGCATTATCAATTATTTTTAATAAAGATATTTAACGATTATAAATACCACCATTGGTATTATCGATTAAATTTATCGATACATATCAGCGGGTTTGTGGAATTGGGTTACATGGGTTTTTTAAATTTTTATGCAAATATGTATATAAAAATAATTTTAAGGAGTAATAAATAATAATGAAATAAAATTAAGGGGAATTTACATCTACGACCATTAATAATAATAATAATAATTATATCGCATCATTTGCATAAATAAAAACTTTACATAAAATTTTATTTGATATAAAGAAATTAAAAATAAATTTGCGTAAATTAAAATTAAGTTATCAGTTATATTAAAAAAAAATGGTTTAGAAATTTAAATAAAAAAAACGCATAATCAATAAAAAAAAAATACATAGTAAAAAATTTGCATGATTAAAAAATTTTAACAATTTTTGCATTCACCATATAGAACGCGCTCATGTCGTCTTGTACATAGTAAATTACTTCTTTTGGGCTTGCTACTCCTCTTTTCTTGCAAAGTGTAATGTCAAAAATCCGAATTGACGATTTTCAATAATTTCCAACTAATGTGCTTTTAAAACTATTAATGAATGCATTCATGAATGTATTCATGAATGGAGTTATCAACTACTGTTTGCAAGATAAAACAATACCACATACAAATCTTTTTAATTGTATGTTAAAATTTTATTATCATTAAAAACAAACATAAGCATAGTAAAAAAAAAAAATCTTTCACAGGTTTTTGTCTTGACTAGCATGCTTTGTTACTTGTTGCACAGGACAAATTATTTCATAAAAATGCGTCCCTAGATTATTTTCAATCGGCTTAGTAGTATGAAGTTTTTTTTTAATTACACCAACATAAAGAATTTTAAAAAATTTTGAGTTATCAATATTTAAAATTTGGGTTATGTGAATCGCCTGGATTTTTTTAAGTGTGCAGTTAACATTTATTTCATTAAAGATTGGTTTTCTTTTGATGAATAAATGTTTCTAATATTCGTTCAAAGATTTCACGAGCCAGAAAGTTGTATTGTTCCATATTAAGAAATTAATAATGAAAAAAATAAAGATTTGTTTAAATTAAACATTCGAAAGCTTATTTATTTTTTTTCTTTTTATATGAATTAATATAATTACGGCCCTATAAGAAAATTGGACCGGATCGGCACGGGTTGCGTCAGATAGGCACGGACCTTTGTGGGACCGCAAAATTTTAGTTTAAATTTAATAAATTTTAGATAAATTTTGATTTAAATTTAATAAATTTTAGATTAATTTTGATTTAATTTAACAAATTTTAGATTTGGAAAAATTTTATAAGTTCATTCTTTTTTTTGTTAAAATACAACATTGTAGAATTTTCAATAAATCATATTTAAGATTTGCCGATTGTTTTGAAGAATATTATTATAAGAATGCAAGTTTGTAATTGCAATCCTGATCAAATATAAAAATGATTAGGAATTAAAATTGCACTAAGTCACATAAATTTATGTTTCTAGATCACGGCATCAATATCTAATACAAAATAGTCATGTACCGTATGTCTTAGAAGTTAAATAAGTTTGTATAAAATTTATATTAAATATAATGCGTATCACTAGGGATAGGCAAATCGATGATTTTTTGCATCTACTGCGCAGGCCCGCATTATGGTAGTTTGCTGCTAATGCAGGCCAGAATTGTAAAATTCTGAATCAACCTGCGCAGTATCACATCCCTACGTAACACATACTATAATTTATACAGTGTTAAAATTGTTAATTTTAGACATAAATTCTCTAGAATTTAGAAACTTTAGAAAACTTGAGTTGATACATGAAATTTTAGATTTTTGTGAAAATTTTATATCTAAAATTTTACGGGTCCCAGGGCACGGGTCAAGATCCGGATTTGTACGGGTATGGTCCGAATTGGTACGGATTCCGTGGACCGTGTGGGACCGTATGCCCGTGCCAATTGGACCGTAAATGGCTCGGGTTTTGCAGCAGTTTACTAGTCGAATCGGCACAGGATTTGGCACGGGTAATGAGCGTAAATTCACGTGCCACCGCGATGTGGGTTAATTATTAAACCATAAATTTACATAAGTAATCAATATAAGATGAACAAGCTAATTGCATATGAAGCAAAATTTTGTAAGGAATTTTTTTGTTAAGACACACAGGGAAGCTTCATCAGTGAAATCATTGAAATCATAAGATATCGCTCTTTTTTTAAAAAAATCCTTTACTGATCTTTCGCTCTCCACGAAACGAGCCAACACGTATTACAAGCCAACACGTGTGTAACGTACACATACGCATCATCTGAACGTGCCATTTCATATGACGTGATATTACGTGCCACCCTTTGCGTAATTTCCATGCCATTTTTACCGTGCCATTCCACAAAACGTTCCTGTACGTGCCACAAGATCAGTGCCATTTCGAGCATTCCCGACACCAACCTGTACCACAACCCTAAAATAGGTAAAAAAAAATTTTTTTACAAAAAATAAAGAAATATACTCGAAATAACCAGCGAATATTTTTAGGGTTATAGAGATCCGGTCAATAATTCCCATAAATAGTTTGCAATGAAAATGTGGACTATGTCTACCATCAACAATACCGTGTGAATATAGATGTTGGTGAAATTAATTTCACCAATTTCACCAATTCACTACCAATTTCACCAATAGTGGTGAAATTATTTCTCCACATTTAACCACATTTAACCAGTATCTACCCGTAGTGCACTGACCAAAAGACCCGTGGTCTTACCCGGTATATTACACGGCAGCGGGTCTGTGCCGCAAGAAAAAAAAATTTTAAGCATTTACACATTTCACACTTACAATAAGCAGTTTAAAAATTTAAAACATCTATATTTAATTAATAGAGATCTTGTGCTTTGCACCGGGTATTTTGCAATGGGGGTATTGAAAAAGGGGTACTTTGGTCAGTGCACTACGGTATACGTGTGAACACTATCAAGTTCTTCTATTTGAACGAAATAAATTATATTATTGTATTTTTAATACGAAATTAAATGATTAAATTAACATTACCAACTCTTGCTTTCAGCTTTACGAGTTTTCTTTATCCTCAAAGAATTGAATGCCCAAGGAACAATAAACATGAAGTTGAAGTCTGAAATTCAAGTATAAATTCAAGTTATAGGTTAAACTACAAAATATCAAAATAAAGTATACAAATTGATTAAAAAATATATATACAATTCGTAAAGAGGACTACTCTAAACATGCTCGTTTACTTTAAAATATTATTATAAAAAATTAAAAATTACAAAAAAGTAAATGAGCATACATTCGGAGGTAGTATCCTAGATAATTTACGATATAGCATCCCGTTTCGACTTCAAAATTGGCATGCTCCAATTCATATAATTCGTTTTGCAATGCAGTAATCTCGAAAAAAAAGTTCTAGGTCAAGGAAATTGCAATGATACTAAGATACAACGCGCTTATTAGTGGTTGTTTAACAACAAAAAAAGTAAGGATATTTTGCTTATTCATTTAAATTCGTAATAAATTTATTTAAAACATGTTTCAAGATCGTTAAAATCACGTTCATTTTGACTGAGAGATTTTTACGGAAAGTCTACGGACATGCAAAGGTCATGTGATATTATATCTTATGGACACATGGACACGTACCAAAATAATAATTTTTTTTTTGATTTAAAAAATGATCCGTTAAGGATTTTGTACTCAGATAACATCCTTTATAATTCTAATTAAGCTTATTCTCCTGTCTTTCCGGTTCTGATAGTGATAATATCTAATCAGTAGAACCGGAGTATGGCCTTTCTAAATTTGGGCAACGTCCTAAAGATTATATAAACTTCATACGCTATATCTCCGGCTCTATTGAGTTTATTTTAATATTCTCACACCGTTAGAACCAGAAAACCAGAACAAGTTTTCTTAGGACAATAAAGGAGATTAACCTATTATAAAATCTCAGTCGAAACACTTTTTAATCTTAAAAAAAAGAAATAAAATAAGAAAAAAGTGGCCCAGAAGACTTTCGAACTAAGTTAACCTCTTTTATCACTCTAAGTAAACTTATTCACCTGGTCTTTTTATACTAATTGCTTGATAATATTAAAATTGACTCAGTAGAGCTGGGTATATAGCCTCATGAAATTTATGAGACATTTTTATATAATCCTTAAAATGTTGCTCAAAATTCGAAAGGTCATATCTCCGGTTCTACTGATCAGATTTTGGAAAAACCAGGAGAACAAGCTTTTTAGAATGATAAAGGATGTTGCTTAGTACAAAGCCTTAAAGGTACAGTATGGTATTATATAAAGTTGATGGCAAATTTTTGTTTTTACTTATATTTTGCAAATTTTTATTAAGTAAACATTTCTTGTAACTCTAATTAAAGTTATAGAGACAGTCTTTTCGGTTCTAATGGTGGTAAAAACACTAAAATTGGCTTGGTAAATTACGAGCTATGAGTATTCAAAGTTTTGTGATCGCGTTGTTTACTATGTAACACATCCGTAAATTAGCCAATCAGATCACGTGTTTTTGGCGGCATCCGCAATTTTTTTTAGTTTCAAATTATAATATCTCGTGATCTACTGTACCTAACTTAATGACTTTACTTTTGTTAGAACCAGAAAATCTGTCTTTACAGCTTTTATTAGAAATAAAAAAAAGATTTACTTAGTGAAAATTTGCATTATATTGAAAAATGTAAAAATAAACAAAATTTGAGCATGACAGAAGTTCTATTTTATTGGCCGCAAATCTGCAACATGCAGATCCTGATTCATTGGATCGTGATTGGCTAATCAAAATTATATAAAGAAAAAAAAGGAAGAAAAAAAATTTAGTCACGTATTGTTAAATATTATCGTAAAAGTTTTGCTGTGGTTGAGATTATTGTGATTGAAGTTGTTGCGGTTGAGGCCATTGTGGCTGAGGTTGTCGTGGTTGATATCGTTGTGATTGAAGATTGAAGTCGTTCTAGTTGAGGTTTAAAGTTAAAGTTCGAAGCTTGAAGTGGATAAAGTTTTAGCGCAAGGGTATGTTTTTAGCATCTAAGCCGTGATTCAAAGTTATGTGTTATTGAAGCTTCAACATAATTCTAACTTTTTCTTTACTATTAAAATTAATTGAAGTTTCTTCAAAGTTTGCTTTCATCAAGTTTTTTGCCACCATTGTGTTCGCCACCAAATTTTGCCGCTATTGGGTTCGCTGCTGTCAAGTTCTTCGCTGTCAAATTTTGTTACCATCAGGATTTGTTGCTGTTAAGTCTTGCCACCATTAGATTTCGCTATGGTAGGTTCCTATAACAAATTTTTTGCAACAAGAATAACAGATGTTCTTATCGCAAATTCCTTATTAAATTTAGTATACGGCTTATTAAAACAAAATGAGATCCAAACAAAACTTCGGGCCTTGTGCGATTATTAACTGTACATATACTAATGTTAAATACCGTATGATTACAGAAGTTGCATTTAAAAAATGTGACAAAAAGCAAATGTTGGAAGTATATCCCTATCTTAGTGTTGGAAAGCAACTTTGTCATCCCCATTACTGTAAAATTGTAGAGAGCGATAGAAACGTGCTGAAAAAAATAAAAATTCAAAAAAAAAAATATTAGAATCGATAGAATCCCAACCAAATAACAATATAAGTATGTGTTTTATGTCTTGGTGTTTTTATTAATATGTTTATTATTATTATTAATTTTAATTAATCTTGATTTAGATTCCACATTTGCTTTGAATGTAGATGCATTAACCAAAGTATTATATTACCAACAACGTTGAGAACATGCTACAATAGAACTTGATCCGGAAAAATTCGAGTATATGCTAGGGAATACTAATCCTCAACTTGAGGGTTTTTTTAGCAGTATGATGAATGCGATCATTCCCAAAGAACGTTCGGCTTATAGCATAAATAAAGCCAAAAAGTCAATTGTTAGTCTATGTTACATGATTGCAGGTTTGCATAACAAGTTTGTTAATAGACATAAGTTAGAGGTGGGATCGTACTTAATGGCATCAAGAGCCGCATGGGAAGCTGTTGACACGATGGCAAGTCTCGGTTACTCTGCATGTGCTAAAACAGTGGAGGAATTTCGCAAAAAAATTCAAATTGAATATGTAATAAAAATTGAACAGCATTTTATAACGAATGTATGTTAAATAAATCAAGTACTATAATTTAAATAAATATATTCAAATATTAATTATCGAATATTATTTTTTTTTTGTTAGAAAAATTTGTTTCATGTTTATAATGTGGACGATTATCATTCGATTCATGAAAATCGAAGACCCAATACAGTGTCAACCTCAAGTGCGAAACATTTTGCAACTTTTGTTGCAAAACCGATTATAGAATGTTTATCAGTGCCGCTTAATTTTAATAACGTATTAATTCATAATCCAGCGAATATTGAAGCTTATAGAATTTGCTGGTATTTACTTCATAAATATAAGGGAATGTTTGATGTATCATATCTTAACTATCGAATTTTACGAGGGCGTTTGATTTTTGAAGAATTCGATCAAATTGAGGCTTTGATGGTACATAGTTATGCTGATAATTTAGCTGAGCGAAGGGAGGAGAGATTGATGAATGGTCTTAAACTAGTAGGATTTAAAGAGCAAAGTTTGCACTCAGTGCAAGATTATGTTAATGCCTTAAAGGTTCTTTTATTATTAAATGATAAAACAGAGCATTTAAATGAAACAGTTGCGCCAGTTGTTGTTGACTGGCCTGGGCAAATATTTATTTGAAAAGCATTGCACATGCGAACGGTCCCGGGTTTACAGCATGAATTTCCGCAAAAGCTTGAGTCATTTATTCTGATAATGGGTCCCCTTCATCTATCATTAAACAGTAGAGAGCAGGTTGTGTTAGTTCACCATTCTTTTTTTAAGAACCTGTTTCATTTCGTTTTTGGCGAAAAAAAAAGTTTGCAAAAAAACCCCGGCCTTGGCGGATAAATCTTATATTAGAACTTTCACGATGTGGTTGGCCTAAAATTAGAGATGATATTATGAAAAAATTTGGGTCGACCTGCAAAGATATTGAATATCGAACAACTATTGACTTGCTCGATAATTTAATTCCCACTACCCTTGATGTATATACTATCTTGTTTTGGTCGGGCCGGTTTGATGAATACATAGAATTTGTTTTTCGGATTGGGACGTTTTTTTTATGTTGGAAAAGAAAAAACTACAACAAGGCACCTCTTGTATTTTTATCAGACTTATTTTATTGGATGGATATGGGTCACCCTTTTTTGAAAGTATTACAAGAACATTTGCCAATTTTCAATAAGTATTACGTAGAAAATACACATAGCAAAATTAGGGCGAACACATCACGAATGCAACCGTTGATAACATTATCAAACAAGCCTATGTTGTAATGGATCATGATCTCAATCTTAAGGATACATACTGTAAAGCTCGACACTACCCATATAATATTAAAACACTCGATTTTTTATCTAATAAGACCAGTCTTTTTTTATTGCAATACTTTCAAAACGTTTTTTATAACTGCAGAAAAAGTTTTCCAAAACTTAATACTACCAAGAACACCACTATTGAAAACACCACCATCAAGACTACCAGGGGCACCACTACCGTAAACACCACTACCGTAGGCACCACTACCGAACACGCCACCAAACATACCACCAAAAGCACCAAGGGCACCACCAAGAGCGCCACCAAAAGCACCACCAAGAACACCACCAAGAGCACCACCAAAAGTACCACTAAGAACACCACCAGGCGCTCTACCAAGAACACTGCTGCTACCAAAAAAAAAAAATACCCCAAATATACAAACTGGCAACTCTAGATGAAGAGGTGGACTTGTGACGTTTACCGACGGCATACAGTACATCGTACCCTCCACATCCCGAATTATGTGATCTTTGCAAACTTCCGTTTATCAATGATGATGGTGTAGTATTTGTTTGCGGTCACAGCTATCATACGATTTGTTACAATGGGAGGTGTAGTTACTGTGAAGAGTTTTATAAAAAGGGAATTGTCAAAAATATCAATTCATTTTTAAAACGAATTGAAAAGGGAGCGAATTCACTTACACAAGAAGATCTTGATGATAATGAAGATGAAGAGGATATGGAAGAAAGCTCTGAAAATGTAGAAGAAATATCTGACGTTATGTCTAAGCTAGCTGAACAAATAGAGCAAATAAAATATTGGTAAAGATACTTATAAATTGCTAATAAACTTTTAATTTTGCTGCTGAAGCCTTTTTTCGAATCAGTACTATTTAAAAAAAAAAAAATTAATTAATTATGCGTATATATTAATATTGAGTATAAAAACTTGTGCCTTATAAAAATCTTTAACAATAGAGATCTTTAAAGATCTCTTTTCACAAATCAAATGCAAGGTGCCTAAAAAACGAACTAATCAAGTCTTTAAAAATTTGGACGTTGCTTCTTATGTGTTACAATATGACGTATATACTTTTCTATATCGCTAATAATAACTTTGACCTATAAAATCTTGTGTAATGTAGATTCATAAATCGAACTTCTGTCATGCTCAAAATTTGCCACCGACTTTTTATGAGGGTCGTTTAAAGCAGGGTGCAATCACGTGATATGGCGCCAATCAACTTGTTTGTTTTGATCAACCCGGATCAGCCCGACAAAGAAACAAAGAAGAAAAAAAGTGAAAAAACGCAAAAATACAAGAAACAAGCGTCAAAACCTACCTTGGGGCATTAACAAAAAATGTCGGGAAGGCAATTTTACTATAATACTATTCCTAACCCTAACCGCTGCTAACCCTTATCCTAACTTTAATTAAAAAGTCAAAATCATATAACTGCACCCTGCTTTAAACGACCCCTTTTTATGTAGATCATGGTTACACAAACTATACCTTTAACGGATCGTTTTTAAATCAAAAAAATAAGATGGAATATCACGTGACCTGTACGTGTCCATAGACTTTCCGAGATTTTTATTTATTAGAGAGAGAGAGAGAGATCATTAGGCCTTTTGCATTAGATTTAAGGGCTTTCAACTTTCTGCTCAGGGCTTTCAAAAATAATGATGATAATTAAATAGTATTATGTCAATTTAATGCGGGATTGAACAAATATGATAAATTATGATGGTTAGTACACAAATAAAACATACCTTTCAAGTCATATGTTACAAAACCAATTTTGAATTACAATGTGCAAGCTTTGTTATGTTAGCACCTGACGCGTCATTGTACTAATTTTTATCTAATTTTTATCAGACATCATAACGTGATTAAATTGATCTAGAAGTACAGAAGTATAGCTACATATGTGGAAATTTAATTGGACAATCTGGTGACAATAATATTCCTTTAAGAGAAAATATAATTTTTTATGCAAGGTCATGCTCACGTAGCCTAGTGGCCTTGGCGGTATTCCCCTGGCGTAAGTCCTTAAGATCGCGAGTTCTATACTCGCAGGCACCAACCGTCTTTTATAATTTTTAATAATTTTTAAAATTTTAACTCGTGATCCGCCGATCAATGACAAAAGTAGGTTCAGTATGGTATAGATGACCGAATCCATATAGTGTACTATACTGCTATTATATAATTGATGATAGTATAGTATAGATTCAAAAAAAAAAAAAAAAAAAGATACTATACGGATCTGCTTTTATAATAGCTACAGTATAACACCAAATCAGTATAGTATTGACGAATTTTTAACGCTATACTATACTGATCCGGTAGCTATACATTTTTTTACAGAAAAAAATATTTCCGCTATACGTACAGTAATTTTTAGAAACTTTTGCAATTCTAGAGAAAGTATCCGCACCAGACTAATCCGATCACTATCAAATGCAGCTTACATTTCTTTTTTAGAAACCTAGATTGCAATTGCAAGTATGTATTCATTTTAAATTTTACTTACTACTATCTATACCCGGGATTTATTAAAGGTTTTAAGTTGATGGAGTGTAACAGATCCGGGTCTTGTATACGGCCATTTACAAAATATTTGCTTCTAAATGATGTATTAAGAGTAAATTTTTTTTTATTCTTTAGCATAGCGAATAGATATCATGGTTTTCAATATCTTTATCATAATCTATGCTCAAAGATGTTTGAGTGCATCCACTTTCGTATACGGGCAAGTACCCTTTTTTTATTCTTATTTTTAGTTTCCTTACAAATTTTCCTTACTAACTTTAATCACTAATATGTNAATCTGGGCTGCAAAAATTCTATCCAAAATTTATAGTACGAATAATGAAAAAATCTAGAAATAAATCATTTAATTCTTTAGTGGAATGTAATTTTTCTTAATATATATTTTTTTTTTCTTTATTAAACCCCAAGATAGCGATTATCTGGGGACGTCAAGTGACGCTCTTTATTAATCATTAAATCTAGGTCATACATTAGTTATACATCAGGGGTTATTTCTAACTAAACTATCCCTCCCTGCAATTGTCCGCTTATCCCGACTGAATCCAGCAGGCCCACCACGTCCGGTGCCCCGTACCCTAACAGGTCATAGGCAGCTTTAAGGAACTATTCCGCCGGATCGCTTGTATGGTCGGCCCTTTTTCATCTGCCCCGGGAACCACTTTCCATCTTCGGTTGGTCCAGTGTCGTCGGAAAACCATTGTATTTTTTTCTTGGATCGGGCTCTCTCAATGTTAACGTCATTTGTTGACGGATTTCGCCTTTTCTGGTCGTTCCCGGCCCCGTGGCTATGCCGGTGACTGCATTCTTCTGTATGAATCCATTCTTTAGAACGAAAATGGAAGTCCTCTCGAAGATCTTTTCCAAACCGGTCCTGGCAGAGTTTTCGCCGCCCGTTGGACTTGAACGTCCTCAATTTTTATAATATAATTTTAGATGGCCAAAAACTTTCACGAACTAAAGATCAAAAAAAAAGACCACTTGCAGTAAATACTGGTAATAAACAAAATGCAAAAAAAAGGTGCGGAGTAAATTATTCCCTTGCACAAGATATCGCAATCCTTAAAGAACATTGGTAATGTGCTCAATGAATATATTTGTTAATTGAAACTTACTGGTAGCCATTACCGCAGTATAATTGGCGTTAGGTCGTATATAAAATTGATAGCACATACCAAAAGTTTGCAAGGAACCTTTTTTGTTAAAGATGGTTTCATAGGTGAACTCTTTGAAAAAAAAAAAACCATACCTGGTCATAAAATTTGATTGTTCGATAACATTGTGGTGTGATCACCATTTTAATATTATTGTACATACGTAACTACTTATTAATCTATTAATAGGTTGGCTAGCTAAAGAAATCTTGAAACCGGAAAAACGATAAAAATTTCTTATGCAAGTAAGAAATTAACGAACTATATCGAAGATACAGATTTACAACAATTTTTTCATTCAACTTACCAAGGTAATAAAAATACTTTTTTAAACAAATATCTTAAATCAATTTCAAATTTAAGTTTTTTTTTTTTTTTGTTTATTAAAGACAATAGAGAATTTGGTAGAGAATTTGTATATTTCAGACTACTTCTGAATGGTTTAAATTAAACTAAAAATTTGCCGGGAGTTTACCAGTATTATTATTAAGACTTGTAGAAAAATTTTTACTTTGAATTTAAATATGATATTTGTAAAGTTCGGATTAACTGTTAGAGAATTAGTACCGATTACATCTTAAACCGTTCTAAAAATTCAGGTTTATTTTTTTATTTCGTTTCTAAGCAAAGTTCAGAAGTTATTTAAGCTAAAATTCGGTCACCAAATCTGAGTATTTAATCCCAACAATAACTTTTAGTTACCAAATTACGTATATATCAATAAATCCAATAACCTCTGATATAGACGTCTAACACATCTTCCCATTCTTGCTAGACATATAAATTTATTATAAAGACACATAACCTTGGAAACATTGATTATCTCAGTCAAAATCAGTATTTACCTATTAGTAGTCAAATTTATGATAGCTCACAAATGTGCCGTAATGGAAATATTAAATCTCATTTAAAATACGCTTTGTGTATTAAAAAAAACACCCAAATTTGATTTACTTTAGACCGAATTTTAAAATTTTTTAAAATATAAAAAGATTATAATTTTTTTTTCTAAAGTTACGTTACAATTTCGTAATTAAAAAAAATATGCCAGACGAAACGCATCTTTTAATCGAAGTCATATATATATATATATATTGGTATAAAATTTCTTGAAAACGTTTAAAAATAAAGCTCAAAAAAATTTTTCTACATTTTAGCGCTTAGAAGAAATCGTTAACGCTTTGTGGTACGCTTGATTGCTTTATATGTAAATTTTGGGATGGTTTCATTGTTCATGTTTGGTAATTGATATTCTCCGGTTTACCTCTTTTAGGAAATTTTGGGTTTCATTAATTTCAACCGATTGTAAAGGAGGTATACTTAGCGCTAGCGAAAGCGCTTGAGACAAAAGCAAGCAGCTACAAAGCAGCTCAGGCGCAGCGCAAGCGCATAGCGCTCAAATTTTTTCGCTAGTCGAATAACAGGCGAATATATATGCGACGAACGAAATGAATGACGATTAAAAAAGGGCATACTATGAAATTACCAAATTAGGTGATATCTATATCTATACTACAAGGACGAGTTTTTACCTAACAGGTTTTTGCATTTTTTCATATATGCGGATCAAAATCCCGTGACACTTGTGACCTGTATTACTGCGCAATAAAACAATTTTTTTTTCTCGCACCCGATTCCATGCCACATTCCATGGTCCCTGTTTATTAAGTCTCGATCCGGGTAAATACTTTTCCTGCAATCGTGAAGAAATAAGAATGAAAGTAGTAACGAATCAAGATCAACTCGTGATCACAATGGTTCTAGATCAATTTGATAGAA
>QKWP01001363.1:122500-136604 GCA_003550325.1 Gigaspora rosea | reverse complement strand
GGCGTGTAACCAAAAATTATTTTTGCAAAAACAATGCACTGGGCCTTTGTGTAACACAAGTCACGTGTATATATGCAGATCTGCATCAAAAAAGTAAGCGTAATTTTGGGGTACATACCAGATACAGGAGTATCAAAAAAGTAAGTGCAGGAGTATCAAAAACGTAAGATTTGCGCCAATAACAATTCAAAAATCATGACAAGTCAGGTGATTCATTCACATGGACAAACCGGTTTATTCATTTAACATGCATGAAAGTGGATCTGATATAGAAAAATCGCAAATTATGTGCATATTATTATGCCGCATCATAATCATGGACGCTCTAACGTACGTATGATCAACATCTTTCATGACGGAAAATGCCGAAACTACGGTTTTGATATTTCTATTATGAATGCATCAAAAATCGTAATTTCGGTCATCAAAGCGCATAGAAATAGAAGTCCTCGCTTCGCTCCGGACAACTATACATAAATATAATAAAAAATAGACGGTTTCTATTTGTACACTAGTGTATGAAGCACGGGTATATTGATATCTCAAAATCCTGATTATAAAATCTATTTGAATTCTAACAAAAAAATATTCCTTGTCAAAGCTAATCCTTAACCTAACCTTAATTTTTGGTTTACAATTTATATGATACACGGATTTGTAAATCAATTAATACCCGTGTTTCATGCACAAAAAATAAAGTTCCGTAAAAATATAAATTTTTTATAGTTAAGATTCTGTTTAACACATTGATTTTTCATGAGTCTATAACAAGATATACAGATCTCTTCTTTGTGTTTGTTTACATTTTTTAAACCATTTTTTCACTACATCGAGAGCTCACTCTAACGAGAAAATTCAAAAGTGGTCACTAAAATTTTTTAATGATGAGACTAGGTTATCATATTACTGTATTACTAACATTAATATACTGTATATATATATATATTTTTTTTTTGTTTCATTGCGAATGTTAATTTCATTTTTGAAAAGATTACCATTCTATTAGGGATATCTAGTTTTCCCGAACTATCTAGATTATTTCTTATCAGTTATAGTTTAGCTTACGTACGTAATTATAGCATGAAAAAATTATCTCAATAACCTTCGCTATAGGGAAATTGATGAAATTTTAAGAATTAATGATTGCTTTCAATAATTATTGCATTGCACAGCCTCGTTCTTTGTGACATTTGAACAATAAGAGATTTATTACAGAGATTTATTACATAATTTTTTTCTCTTTTCGGCTCGTCGTGGATTATTTTTTTTTTGTAACATTTGATCGGTTCATTATTGTGTTTATTATTATACCTATATTATACTTGTAACACACAACATGCACACATGCAAACATGCGCCCAGTTGTTGATTCTATTGTTTTCAAACGTTATATAAACTCTGTTTATCAACATCTATACTTTATAAATAGATAAAAATCTACTAAGTTTAAATAATAATACCGTTATCATGGAAATTGAACGAGAAAACGTCAATAAAGCTACTCATGAACGAGAGAATGTCAACAGCGTGACGTACGAATTCGAGTTTGAAGGACTTTCTCAACTCAATAAATCTCTCTATAGTCCAGTTTTTTCTTCTGGTAGTTCTGGAAATTCGATAAACGAACAGCACTTTTGGCAACTTTGGATACAACCTGTACGTTGTTTTTTCTTCTTTTCTTTTTTTTTTTTTTGCTGCACCATTTTTATAATTCCTAATGGATTATCATAGGCAGAAAATCTCAAAGATAATGAAGAATATTTGTCTCTTTATCTATGTGCAATTCCTAATGCAGCTGAGATCAAATCAGTTGAACCTTGGCGGGAACGTCTTAATACAACAGCAGTAGTTTATCTTCAAGACCCAAAAACTAAAAATAGAATTGGGAGCACCATTTATTATACTAATAGAAATCTAAAGAAATTTTCTATCAGATGTTCTTACAGAGGTAATTTGCTGGATCATTTTACGAATTTCAACCTATTTTTAACATTTCATTTACCCATTAAATTAAATCTATAGGCCGTGAGTTTTTCGTGAAACGTTCCGCTATACCGCAAACAAAGTTAGCCTTGGGAATCGAATTTTTAAGTGTTCCATTTACTGAAACATATGTCGTATGGAATGACAATAAGTGTGTGCCACCAGATTCATTAGTCCAATCATGGAAAACTGCTATAAATAATCCAAGAATGGCTGATGTATTATTCAATGTTCAAGGGGAGGCTCTTTGTGCAAATAAAGATATTATATGCGGGCGTAGTGAATATTTTAAAACCATGTTTACAAGTGGATGCGTTGAATCACGCATGATATCCTTAACAGAATGTGGCCGATTAAAGAAACGACATCGTGATTCTTCAGAAAATTGTTGCAAATCAGTGAAGAAAGTTATTGAAAATAGAGGTCAAAATACTGACAATTCTCATGATACAAAAAATGTTGAGATCAAAGAAAAGAAAGATACAAGAGTACCTAAAAAACAACGATCACATTCAGAAATAGGATCTTCTAATTTTGGTAACTCTTCAATTAATCACGAAATAAGCTTATTTTCTTCAGGTATTCAAACGACAGTTAATGATAATAATAGTGCAAAAACGATCACATTACAACATAAAAATGACCATGAAATCCCAGAAACTACAGCAAGTGTTATAGATAAAAATAAGGAGGTTATTATTAATAAACGAATTAGTTCATCGGAAAGAGGAACTTCTTCACGAAACAATTCTAGAATAAATAGTCCGGAGGCTGAAGTAGATGATAATGAATTTTATCAGGAATTTCCCCCAGGTTATTATCATGTTGTCAACATTACGGATTGCGATCCACAAACTTTTAGTGCATTACTTCACTACCTTTACACCAACGAGATCGAATTCTCAGAGCCTGTTGGAACAACGAAAATAACGTCACTCGTGCATCTTTTTCGACTGGCTGACAAATATCAAATAACTGATTTGCGACAGCGCACGTTAGCTCGGATATACAAAGAATTGGCGATATCCAATGTGGCAGAAGTACTATTTAGTTTAGGACATCAATGGATGGACTTAAAAAGAGTCTGTATGGACTATATTTTAAAGCACTTTACGGCGATCAGAGATACAGAAGGATTTAATAGAGTATTCGAGCATCCTGAAAATTATTCTGGATTCAGTGAAATTACTAGAGATCTTTTCAAAAGATTAAAAACCTCTGAGGACAAAGAACTATAAAAACAAAAAAAAAAACTTTTTTAATAGAAAAATTAGAACGTTGTTGCTCGTTTTCCCGATGGTCAGTTCACCGACAGGCCATTTACATGGCATCACATAGGGTTAGATAAACATTTTTACTAGATACGGGTATTATATTATTGGTTAAGTATCACCTTGTATGATGTCAGGTAAATGGTCTGTCGAGAAAATGACCATCGGGAAAATTAGACGTAACCACAAATAGAAAGGGGATAAAAAAAAAAACTTTTTTTAATAGACAAATAGAGAGTAAATAAAAAACAAACTTTTAATAGACAAATAAAAAGGGGATAAAAACTGTTTTTAGGACAATTTGCTTTGTAATTTACGTTTATATGAGAATGAATCAATAAATAGAAAATATTAAAATAGAAATAGAAATTTTAAAATAGAAATAGAAATGTTAAAATAGAAACCCCCAAAATATTCTTTTTTTAAAACCCCCATTCAGAATTTATGCGAATGTTATATGTAACGTGTTTTGATAATTATATTTGATTTCTACAAAAGAAAAAACTGTGCATAAAAGTACGTACCGTATAAACGCGAAATAACGCTCGTGGGCGTTATTTCGAAAATCAGAACCCCCTAAAATAGCATATGTGGTCTCGAATTAGCGCCCATGGGCGTCCCGAATTAACGCCTCAATGTATCTGTATATAAAAAGTAAATAAACAAAAAGTGCTCTTCTTGTATTAAGACAAATAGGTTTATTTAGTACAGTACAACCTAGCTCCGGATCATTTTTTCAAAACTTAGTGTGATTAAGGAGGATGCGATTCAAAAATCAAAAATAACGCGCAGATGTGCGTTATTTCGCGCTTATACGGTATTACATATAGAAAAGACTTTTTGATACGAGAAGTGTGCTACCTTTATCTTAGCCGGACCAATTTAATTCTGTGGTTTACATTCCCTCCTTCTGAGAGAGGTAAACTATCGAATTAAATTGTGTCCGGCCTTATTAGAAATAAATTTTGGTTATGTTTTAAATTCAAAATTATACAATATAAACTTTCAATATTCAAAACATCAAGACATTATTAATGCAGAATATTGAGAGTTCCGAACCGGGTCAAGCAAGCGGGTCAACCGGTTGGTATCATGGTACACCGGGTGAAAGCTAGATACGTGTGCATAAAATGGAATTGGTAAAAATTATTATACAGTTTGAACGAAAGAACATTATTGTGTAAAATAATCAATGTCCCAAGAAATTCGCTTAAAACATATATTTCACTATAAAAGTTTTGTAGTGATTATTTTTTGTTAAAATGAAATCAGATGAAATATGTACAGTATTGACAAGCCACCGAAAAAATAAAATTTTTGGGCGCATGTTTTAGGGTTAAGAGATTAGAGTAGAGTTTATATTAAACAAGTATAAGTGGTTTTAGAGAAACCCACATTTCATTTTAATCCGATTTCTGGATCCGCGACAGTATCAGGTTGAGGTCTGGTGATCGTCCGGATGATAGTCCGCCAACCTGGTACACGTTTTCCAGGTGCCAGATGGATGCCGTAACTTGGGATAAAAGTCTTAGGAAACATGCCAGCATGTGTCGTAACATTTGATAAATTCTTAAAGAAATAAATATTAGAGATCGATTTACGATGACCTTTCTTTTAAAAAAAAATAAAATAAAATAAAATAATAATACTATATTATTTTCGTATAATATTCGTACATACTGTACATTATATTACTTTAAATAAAATTTATGATGTCAGTACACTTTTCTTGGAATCATGCAATTAGCTAGTTTGAAACCTATTCCGTTTTTACGGGACCATCTGTTTCTAATGTAGATTTAATTAGCTAGCCTGAAACTTATTACGTTTTTACGGTACCATCTGTTTCTAATGTAGATTTAAATAGCAGAATTGGATTCGACTAAAATTTTTGTTTACAACTTTCGTCCAATTTTTTTCAAAGATTTAATTTTTATTTTGTACAATTTATTTTTTAAAAAAAGTTAAATTCATAGACTCAAAACCAACATTACATCTTTTCCATTTTTGTCATCAACAGAATTATGCCCAAATTCTTTGTTAAGGGTAGAGGGTACTATTTTAAATTATATATAAACTTAATAATAAATTGTTTTTATATTTAATTTTATGAAAAATTATATTAAGTAAACTAATAAACTAATTTTAATTCTTAAGAAGAGTTTGTAGAGCAGGGTTTTCTAATTCGAATTAATAGTAAAATTATTAAATTTGGTTAAAAACTCAGTGAGATATAAATTTTTAAAGATTGAGTATTAAAATTTAGTAATAAAACTAAGGATTTTGATAATTTTAGCAGGTTGCAATATTGCAGGTTAATATTTAAAAAAAAATTAAAATGATTATTAGTTAGGGTTAGGGTCTGAACTAGTATTAATATTAGGTTAGAGGGTGCATATATATATGCAAAATTAAGTGCTAAAAACTTTTAATTAGAAGCCCAAGACAAGTTTACTTAATGAAATTTCAAGTTATTTAAAATTTTTGATTTTTTTTGTAATTTTTCCTAATTTTCATTCGTTTTTTACACAAGATCCTGTGATCTAATTTGCCAATCATATTAACCTGCGATATTTAACAACCTCCTAAAACTAATTATAAATTCACACAAATTGACCAATTAGAATTAGAGATTTTGTACAACCCAGAAAATTTTAAGCCAACCCAGAAAAACTTTGTGATATACAACTATATTTTTTAAAATATAATAATAGTTTAAATTTTTACTATAATAGATAAATTGTTTTATTTATATTTTGTAAAATTTTAATAAAAGTTATTGTAATTTAAAAAAGTTTTATTAGTAGCATATATCAATTTTATATAAAATTTTCAAAATACTATATAAAACTATATAAAAATAATCTATATACCCTCTACTTTTAAGCATAAAGGTTGGAACCAGTTACTATAATTTGACATTACAGCTATTTTCATAAAATTCTGGAACAACAAAAAAAATTGTCAATGAAATTTACCGAGTCAGAAATCAATAAGTAACCAACTTTGGCCAAGCTCAAAAACTTATTGATTCGATCATTGGGAATTTTTTAGCTATTTCATTATGAAAACAACTCATACAGGAGAGTCCCCAAAATTCCAGGTCGGGATAGTGTTGAGATATATTGGAATGCATCAGAATCATAATCGGCTGAATTGGAATTGATCAATTTTGCCCCAAGATCATAAAAAATTTTATCAATAAATCATATCTATTCATTAAGTAAAAAAATGCTTAGCTAATATTTTTGCTATAGAACATGCAATTAGGGCTAAAAGCCAACCTAGATCTGACGCATTCAGCCAGAAATTTGGTGATAGCTCTGTAAAAATCTAAAAAATCTAAAAATTAAACCAGCTATAATTTGGTTTAATAATTAACTAGTTTTTAATATAGTTATAAAACACAGACAAACCAGTTTTTAAAATATTCTTTATTCAAATCTCAAAAATTACATGATCTTTAAAATGATATATAATAAATTTTTTAAATTATTTATTATTAATAGGTATTCATAAACCCTCAGTGCTTAATTTAGTACAGATTAAAAAAATTATTTTACAACAATAAAAAATAAATTTTACTTCTAAAATATACTTTAATACTAATATTTTTTTATTCAAAATTTAGTATAATTTATATATAAAAATTTTGTATAAATTGGCTTTAATCAAAATTTATATTTCGTCAAATTTGCTATACTAAAGTTACTATAATAGAAAAAATAATTAAAAATACAAATTTATAATATAATAATAAAAGGAAAATTATTCATGGCAACCCGTTGCTATAGCGACCCTTATGATTAGCCAATCATTTTTAAGATCGGCAATCATATATAAACAATGATTATCCTTTTGATAATCGTTGGTTTTTTTTTTGATTCTTTTTTTTGCAATTTGTTTTTTTTTTATTTTTGATTAAATAGCTTTTTTTCCCTTTTCTTTAAGGGTTTTTTTTCACTAGACAACTGATAAAAATTATGATGGTTCTGCGCTTTCGTTGTTCAGTACAAGATTTTGGGCTTTTGTCATTTTGTGCTTTTTCTTTGAGATATGTTTATTGTTTTTTTTTTTTGCTTTTTTTCTTTAAATTAACACTTTCTTTTTTTTTGTAGGTTTGTACTTCGCTAGAAAACTAATAAAAATTAGGCTTCGTCGTTCGGTGCCATTATTTAAAAAGTATGAAGATTCTGGGCTTTGTGGTCAGTGCTAGGTTTTCGACATTTCGGTGCTAAGGCTTTCGTATTCGGTGCTGTTATTTTGGGGTATAGAAATTCTGAGCTTTGGTTGTTCTGTATGTAGTTTGAAAAGATTCTGAGCTATAGGTCTGTTGTTCCGGTTTTGTCAGTGATCTCAAGTTTTCATTGTTTTGGACCGTCGTTTTTGAAGATTTTGAATCTTGGATGTAATAATCTTGGATTGGAAGGAGGATTAGCTAGTGCACTTTTCAAAAACTCAACGCGTACGGTGCTGTTATTTTCTTGAAATCGTCATGATATAGTTTTTTTTTTTTTTTTTATATATAGTTCGTTATTGTAATAGTTTTTTGTTTTTATACTATATGTAGTTCATCGTGATATTAGTTTTTTTTTTTTTTTTATGTAGATAATGTAATTGATTTGAGTTATAATAAATTAAACTCGATGCTAACAGTGCGTCGTTTTCTTGAAACCATCGCAATATAGTTTTTTTTTTATTATTATTATTTAGTTCGTCGTAGTACTGTATTAGATTTTTTTTTTACTATATAATGTTCGTCACGATATTAGATTTTTTTTTTATAAGTTATAACTTAGAATCTTATTTTTTAAGTGATATAATTGACCAGTAAAAATCAATTACATGAATTACATGCTCGTCAAGCACGTGATTCACATGATCGATTTTTATTGGTTGATTGTAGGATCGTCATGAACTAATGCTCATAATAAAAATAATAAAAATATAAATTATTTATAATCTATATTTGATTTTAAAAGTATAAAAAAAATTATTAAAAAAAATTATTAGATTTTTATAAGATGATACAAATCCAAAAATAGTTAAATTTACTTATAAAATTTATAGTAAATTAATAGTAAACTAAAGTAAATTTATAGTAAATAAGAAAGTAAAAATAAATTAATATTAAAACATTTTACTAAGCCAATATAGATTAAATTTTAAGCTAGCTTTTCTGATTATAGTAAAAATAAATTTATTAAAATTAACTAGAAATTTTATAAAATTTATAGATTTTAGTTTTTATAATGGACGTCGATAAATCACACCACTGGTGTTTAATACCACATGTGTTTTGATCAATCAAAATTCATGAAATTTGTATAATGTGAAGATTAGATGTAACCCAAATTTTTTGAAAAAATGTGTTATTTTCAAAAATTGTCTATATCGAAAAATTCTGTTTAAAAAATCTATTTTCACGTTCTAACAAAAAAAATTTTTTGCAAAATTTTGTTATATACTAACCCTTATCCAAACCCAAACCCTAACATGAACTCTAACCCTAACCCTAACGGCAAAAAAATTTTTTGCATATTATAATTTGTATACTTGGACATGTCCATACTATGTTTTTTGTCCAACGTCCAAAATTGTCCAAAATCGTCCAAGCCTATGTCCCATGTTTAACTAATCAATAAAGTAATTTAAAAAAATATATAATTATATATTTTTTTAGGTGCTGGACTCATTGGTGAAAAAATTAAAAAATAAAATTTTAAATAATTTTAATTTGAAAAAATGTCCAAAGTGTTCAAAAAACGTCCAAGTGACAATACTGACCACTGGTGTGATATATATATTGTTTATAATTATATATTTTTTTAAATTTATATATATATAGGAAATATTACAGGTTGCTATATTGCAGGTTAATATGATTGGCCAATTAGATCACAGGATCTTGTATAACAAAATAAATGAAAAATTAGAAAAAATTACAAAAAAAAATCAAAAATTTAAAAAATTGAAATTTCATTATATAAACTAGTCTTGAACTTCTAATTAAAAATTTTTAGCACTCAATTTTGTATATATATATGCACCCTTTAACCTAATCTTAATACTAGTTCGGACCCTAACCCTAACTAATAATCATTTTTATTTTTTTTTTAAATATTAACCTGTGATATCACAACTTGCTAAATTTATCAAAATCCTACACATATATATATATAACTAAATATAAAAATATCTGTATTTTAGTGAGTTTTTGGTCAAATATAATGATTTTGTTATTATTATGGTGCAGGACACCTAAAGGCAAGTCATGTAACTTGTTCCATTTTCAAAAATTTATAATCAAATTTGATGTTTTTTTTGAAATTCTGCATTTTGATTGGTTAAAAATTAATTTTTAAAATTAATTTTAAAAATTAATTTTAAAATATTTAAAATTAACCAATAGCAGTGAGCCAAAACACGTGACTTGTCCCATTTTGAGGTAATTTTTTCCATATCATATAAAAATAGCACACTTTTAAACACATACATCACCAAAATTTGCATGGGGATTATTATCGATTTTTATCATTATTATTTAAATCCCCATGACGAGGACTAACGATTAAGATAGTAATCGATAATAATCAGTAATAATCGATAGATATCAGATTAAAAATCATGAATAACAATACTATTATCCCTTAAACTATAATCCAGGCAAATTTGCCTGGATTTTTTAGAAATATTACATTTTTTTAAATACAATAAAAATTTATTAAGCATATAGGGTATACTTTATTTATAGAATATTTTTTTTAAAATATATTTTATAAACTTTATTATGAAAATTTTTTAAAATTATTAATAAACTTTAAAGCAATAAAAGTTTAAAGTTTTTATTTTAAAATTTTTACTATAAAATTTTTCTTTAGGTTTTCTTAAATTTTATATGTTTCCGGCTATAAAAAAAATTTTCACTTCTAATACAAGTCCTAATTTTTACAAGTAAATCACAAAAGTTGCAATAATAAAAGTTGTAATCCTTTTTATAAACTATATCATTCTATTAAATCAGGAAGCTAGAGCTAATATTTATAGAGTTCGCCAAGAAAAAGTAGATAATTTTTTTGGATAAAAAATTTTTTAAAATTTGTCTATTTTTAGCTTATTAGCAACTTAAACTTTTTTTCTTATAATATAAAATTAAATACTACTATAATATAATCCTTATTTTCAAATATTATCAAAAAAAATTTTAATTAAATATCTTAAGTTTTAAAAAATATAGATCATAAGCATATTTATAGCAATTTTCCAGCCAAATTTTCCTGGATTTGCTTACAGTTTAAGGGATACTGTATACTTATTTTTAAACATTGTACAGATTTTTGCATGTTTTCGCATGTTTTCACAAGGTTTCGCAATTTAATACAGTCAAACCTCTCTATAATCACCAAGTTGGTTACACATCAATATAGTGTTTATATTTAAATGTGATTATAACCTCTATATAGTCACAGTTATATTAAAATTTTTATAAAGTGATTATAAAAATTTATAATAAAAAAACTATTACAAATCATTAAATAGAATATTTATTAACCAAAATATACCATAATACAAATATTATTTTATTATTTTTTTTACTAATAAGCACTTAAATTAATAATACTAAGGGGAGTGCAGTAAATCACGTAATTAGGGTTTACATAGGTCCTGACCCCCCTAGTGATAGGACTATTGACCAATCAAATTTAAAAAACTCAAAAACGTCTTTGACCTGAAAATAAGCTACCCTACAATCGACAAAAGTCGCTACATAGTAAAGTCTAAATTTTACTAAGCAAATCAAAAAAAACTCGATTAAGTAAACTTATTCAGCAGATCAAAATACACTTACCACAAAATTTTCATAAGTATTGGAGAATTTTTATTAATTGACTTTTGATTTTTACATTCGACGAAAAAATTAAAATTTTTTAAAAAAATTTATTCGATGAACGTAAAAGTTAAAAGTAAATAATAAAAAGTTTCCCAATACTTATGAAAATTTTGTAGTAAGTGTATTTTGATCTGCTGAATAAGTTTACTTAATTGATTTTTTCGATTTGCTTAGTAAAATTTAGACTTTACTATGTAGCAACTATCTGCAATTAACTAAAAATCGATTTTCTTTAATATGATTGGCTATTTATACTATATATATATAGGACGTGATATTTGGGGACCCCCCACCCCCCTAAAAAAATTACATGATTTTCTACACTCCCCTAAGGGAAGTGCAGTAAATTACGTAATTAGATAGGACTATTGACCAATCAAATTTTATTTTTTATAATATTAAAAAAACTCAAAAATGTCTTTGACCCTACGATCGATTACAGTTGCTACATAGTAAAGTCTAAATTTTACTATATTAATCGATTAAAGTCGATTAATTAAACTTGTTAAGCAGATTAAAATACACTTATCCTAAAATTTTTATCAATATTGAAGAACTTTTTATTATTTAACTTTTTGATTTTACGTTCAACGAAAAAATTAAAATTTTTTTAAAAAAAATATTCGATGAAAGTAAAAATTAAAAGTCAAATAATAAAAACATCTTCAATTTTAATAAAAATTTCAGGGTATGTGTATTTTGATGTTCCAAACAAGTTTACTTAATCGATATTTATCGATTAACATAGTAAAATTTATACTTTACTATGTAGCAAGTTTCCACGAATTTTAATTATAATAAATACTTAGCTATTTTACTATATGGGGAGTAACAAAAATCAGGTGATTTTTTAGGGGGGAGGGGGGTAAAAAAAGTTGAAATTATATATAAGAACCTGACTATTTATATATTGAGAAAGAGGGAGGGGGGGTAGGCCTCTGATAAAAAATAATCAGGTGATTAATGACACTGCCCTATATATATAGGACGTGATAAAGTGGGGTAGAGGTCTGACTTGGTCAAAAAATAAGTATTCGAATATTCATTTGTTCAATAATTTTTTATTCGAATATTGTTCAAAAATTTTAAAAATATTCCATGAATATTCACTGAATATTCATTGAATATTAAATATATTTAAATATATTTCAATTTTAAAAAATTATATAATATCTCACTTAAATTAGCCAATAAAATTGCAAATAAATTATTAAAAAATAAAATAAATTTATAAAATTATATATATATATATATATTCAATGAATATTCAATGAATATATTCAGTGAAATTTTAAATATTCAAATATTTATTCAGTGAAAAATTATATATTCAAATATTCGAATATTCAGTAAATATTCAGTGAATAGTATTCATCGAGTCAGACCTCTAAAGTGGGGACCCCCCTCCCCCTAATAAATTACATAATTTTAAAAAATTGGTAATTATAAAGAGGTATATTATTAATAAAATTGATAAAAAAATCAAAATTTTTTGGTGATAGTGATTATGAGTGATTTGTGACTATATTGAGGTTTTTTTACTATATTTAAGTCTGTTGCACAATATTGGGTGCTTATATAGAGGTGTGACTATATAGACTGTGATTATAGAGGGGTCAGACTACATAAAATTTTATATTTTTTTATTTATTTTTATTTATTATTATTATTATACATTATATTTTAATTAAATATATATTTTTAATCAATATTATATATTTTATTATATATTATTATACATTTTTTACTAAAAAATAAAAAAATAACAAAAACAAAAAAAAATAATGAAAAAAAACAAAAACAAAAAAAATAGTAATATTTTGAACCTTTTTGCACTTCGTTGCATAATGCTAGCTCTATACACTTATTTTTTTCACCCTGCAGTTAGCTATTATTTTTTTTCTTCTTTGTTTTAATTATAATATTCACTTATATTCGCTTATATTCGCTTATATTCGCTACTTCCTAAAATAAAAAAAAATAACAAAAAAATAAACCCAAAAAAAACGAAAATAAAAAAAATAGTAATATTTTAAACTACTTTCATACTTCATCGCATAATACTAGCTCTATACACTTATTTTTCTTACCTTGTAGTTAGCTATTGTTTTTCTTTTTCTTTGTTTAACTATCATATTCGTTTGTATTCACTAATATTCGCTCATATTCGCAACTTCCTAATAAGTATAAAAAAAACAAAAAACAAAACTGAAAAAATAACAAAAAAAATAAAAACAAAAAAAATAAACTATTTTATCTGACAAACTCATATGATCATGAAAAAAATTTCTTCTTGTTATTTTTTCATGTGTTATGACATAATCATGTTTATTCAAATTAAAACTCAGCGAGCAACTCCCTGCCAATCATGATTATAAATTGCCGGATAACACCAATATTGGGCAAATTGTCGAATACAGTAATTTGGCAAATGATTGGCTATATGTGCCACAGAGCAGCACGTGATCATTTGCCAAATTACCGTTATTCTACAATTTTTGCCCAATATTGTATACATATTTGCTTATATTTGCTTATATTCGACTATATTCGCTCATATTTGTAATCTCCATTTCCCTGAAGTAAGAGTTTGTGATCTTGCAATTCAGAAATCGTTGAAAGTTTTTGCAAAGTGCCAGAATAAAATAAATTAATAAAAATAAAAAAAATAAAAAATAAAAAACATAAAACAAAAAAATAAATAAAACAAAACCTTGCAAAACTTGCAAAAACTTGTGAAAATTTGCATTCTTGAAATTTAGAAAATGCTAAAAAAATTAGTTGTGTGTTCTTGCAAAGTATCGAAAGGCTGAGTTGGCTTGTGCAAAGTGGCGAAAGTTGTTGAATTTCTTGCAAAGTGCTAGTGGTAGAGTGTAGAAATAAAATAAAAAAAATTAAAAAATAAAAAAAAATATAATATTAATAATAAAAAAAAATAAATAAAATTTTTTAAAAAATA
>QKWP01001363.1:107276-121839 GCA_003550325.1 Gigaspora rosea | reverse complement strand
TCAAATATTTGATCAAATTCAAATTCAAATTTGACTATGTTTGATTTGATCAAATTCAAATCTAATCAAATTTGATTTGATTTGACAAATATTTGATTTGATTTGAAAATTACTATTAAAAATTCAAATTCAAATCAAATTTAAATTCAAATATTTTAATCAAATCAAATTCAAATCAGGGTCAATTTGATTTGATCAAATTCAAATTGATCCAATATTTGATTTGATTTGAATTTGAGGAACCCTAATATCGATTAATATCTATATATAAAATTTCATGATATATATATTAAAATTTTATAATAAGTTGTAAAAAATTAGAGCCGCTAAGTTGTAGTAAATTAGTTAAACTACAAAATAACGGTCCATTTTTTTTGATATTATTATTATATTAAATGCTATTAGGGTAATAACAGATATTACGTAATATCCTGAAGGGGAAGGGGGGTCTCTGATTTTCTTACGTTATATATATAAATTTATAATAGCCAATTAAATTTCTCTTACGTGGGGGGAGGGGGTAGAGGGTATAGTAAAAAAATATTACGTAATATCTGTTATTACCCTTAGCTTTTAAAGTTTGGAAAGCCTTTAGGTGTCCTGCACTATAGAATCAGAAAAACTAGCTCTACAAACTTAAAAAAAATTTATAGCTATTATCTTAATAAAATATTTTGATATTTATAAAGGGACCTACTATTTCCACCATTGAAAATTGCTATTTCCACCATGGATCGTCACGTGACCACACATGATCCGAACATTTCCGATAACTGTTATTGATCACGTGACCGATGTTTATATATTAATTATTGACCAATAAAGATCATAATTTGGTGTAATGTAACATGATCATAAAAATTCAAAACAATGTTTCTTTAACAAAAAGTTTTCTTGAGCTATAATAAACTAAACCCAAACCCTATCTAGGCACTCATCTCACCCTAACCCTAACCGCGTATATTAGATCTGGGTCTACTAAAGAAAGGAATAAGAACCCGGTAGACATGCTCAGTATTTCGAGCAAACTTGTTCGATTAATTGGTATAATTAATTGCCCGGGAAAGTATGTATTTTTAAAGTATATTTTTTAAGAGTATAACAAAGTGTTTTTGAGACTAATATATTTGAAATTTTATTGAATTATACATAAATTGGAGATCAATTTTTAATATTAGCTTTAGCTGCAACATTAGCTTACCAACCGGGAATGTATTGTTAAATTATCAAAAGGTTTTCTTTAAAGGCTTTGGATCATAGATAGTAAAGTATATAGGACCCGAGTTGATAGTGAATACTAGTATTATATGTATAGTATAATAAAGTTGTTTTTTCGATTCATATGTACTTTCCAAAATTCAAAAAATAAAAATTACGTATAAGCGCATTTATGCTAATGGGGTTTGTGCTTTTATTATAATTTCTTATATAAAATAAAATTATATGCAAAAGAGAAACAAGGCGTTCATACAATGCATATATCAGAAACTGTTAATGCCATCTCTCATATAACTCTCTAACCATGCCTGACGAAATGACGGAACCTGACAAAACCATAAGTTTCGTCAATGACGAAACTTGACGAAACTTATAGTTTCGTCAGGTTTCATCATTTCATTAGGCATCACTAAACCCTTCTGACCCCAACCAACAGATAATGAAATATATTAAAGTCTATTTGTTCGGGTTAGGGTTAGGTTAGGTTAGAAAGGTAATAGCAGGTAATATGGTAATTTCCTAACCTTCAGATGCGTTTCTGTGATATGTACAAATTGCTTAACAATGTTAATTATTTAATTCGTATGTACCATTCAAAAAAAAAAAAAGATAATATCACCTAATATTGGTTATTTATAAGTTTGGCTGATGTGTGAAAGAGAAATTAATAAGTTCTATAATTATGCATTCCTACGCTAATTTCTTGAGAAGCATGCTAACTATAATTATACCAAATTGATAAGCTATGTTGATCATTTTGGTATGTGTTGAATGTAATGCATACAAATACAGAGGTTCTGAATAAGTGTTCATGTATACAATTCAAACATGCTAGTAAAAAAAAGTAAATTATAATTGTTAATTAGAACATGCTAGTAAAAAAATAAAATTATAATTCTTAATTCGAACGTGCTAGTAAAAAAAAGTAAATTATAATTGTTAATTCGAATGTGCTAATAAAAAAAAGTAAATTATAATCGTTAATTCGAACATGCTAGTAAAAAAAAAAAATGTTAACTTGAACGTACTAGTAAAAAAAAGTAAATTAGAATCGTTAATTCGAATGAACTAGTAAAAAAAAGTAAATTATAATCGTTAATTTGAACATACTAGTAAAAAAAAAGTTAATTTGAATGTACTAGTAAAAAAAAGTAATTAAAATCGTTAATTCGAATGAACTAGTAAAAAAAAGTAAATTATAATTGTTAATTCAAACATGCTAGTAAAAAAAAGTAAATTATAATCATTGATTCGAATGTGCTAGTAAAAAAAGTAAATTATAATTGTTGATTCGAACGTGCTAGTAAAAAAAGTAAATTAAAATCGTTAATTCGAACATGCTTGTAAAAAACAATTGTCTGAAATTGGTTGATGCTAAAATTTGGGGTTTCGATTTGAAATTATAAGCCCTGCAAAAACCACATATACTCTTTAAATATCAAATCTACACCCAAACTCTACCCTAACCCTATCAGACAAAGATGGTCAAAGGTCAAATTTTCAGCATCAGCTGTAAGTATAATAAATTATAATCGTATAAACAAAAATTGTCAAACATGCCCTATGTGATCACAGAATGATTTTCTGTATAACATATTCGGTCACCATCTAATACATTATACAAATTCACTTACCTCTTGCGAGTTGAGTAAATTTGTATTAGGTGGTGGTCAAATAAGTTATACGGAATCATTCAGTGCTTACGTCAGATATGTCGGATAGCAAAGTTTTTTATTAGCTGAGTCTTTAGTGAATAATCAATTATCATCTACGACACAACTGATAACTAGTACTAATTTGGCCAAATTGATGATATGTTGGCTTATGCCAGTTACTTATCAGTTCGGTCAATGATTATAATCTTTTCATCAATCATTCTGTGGTCGTAAAGATCATAATTGAGAATAAGACTAGAAATGGATAAATTTCTAAATCATGCTTAAGATATAGATTAGATTTCAAAAATATAAAAGCATCTAAAATTGATTGTAAAACTCAACTCATCGAGTTAGAAATACAAAATATAACAAATTACCTTTAAATTATTCTAAAAGTTGCTGTAAATCTTCGTCACTAAATCTTTCTGTGTCAAATTCTAATAAATTTACCTTTTTGTTTCTAAAAATACAAACCATGTCTTTATCTTCATCTTTATCTCCATCTTTATCTCCACCTTCAGAAGGATGTTTTTCAAGCTACGAAGATCTTATTAATCATGCTAAAACGCATGCCTTCAGTCATGGATATGCAGTAAGCATTAAAAGATCTGAGCGAAATAAGTTCGTCTACTTGAAGTGTGACAGAGGTGGCCAATACAATAATAAATTGAACCTTGATGATGAAACTCAGCAGAGAGCTACAGGTACACAGTTGATAGGCTGCCCTTTTGAACTCTATGGAAAAAAATCGAAAATAGTCAGTGGCATTTAACAATAAAAAATAAAGAGCACAATCATGTAGCATCAGAAGACATTTCAGGTCATCCGTCTAGTCGTCGGTTGAATGAAAAAGATCAACAAAAAGTTCAGGAAATGTCTACTGCAGGTGTATATCTACAAGAAATCCTTTCTACTCTCTGTCAAAACGATCCAAATAATATAGCGATTTTAAAAACTATATATAATGCCCGGGATAAAATTCAACATGATAATCTTCAAGGTTGCACACTGATTCAGGCTCTTCTTGACGATCTTGTAGAAGGAAATTTTGAACATTATTATCAATATGATCAAGATGGAAATTTAACACACCTTTTTTTTGCTCATCCAAAATCCCTTGCACTTACCAAATTATATAATTCAGTTCTTTTAATAGATTGTACCTACAAAACCAATAAATTTAAAATGCCATTGCTTCATGTCGTCGGAATGACAAGTTTTAATACTACATTCTCTTCCTGCTTTGCATTTTTAAAATCAGAACAGAAAGAAGATTATGAATGGGCCCTTACTTGTGTATTTCGCATTTTGGTAACATTCCAAAGCCTCAGGTTATCATGACCAACCGTGAACTAGCTTTAATTAATGCTATACAAACGGTATTTCCTGAGTCTCAAAATTTTTTGTGCATTTGGCACATTGGAAAAAATGTGCTCGGTAATTGTCGGCGTCATTTTCGTACAGATGATGAATGATCATTATTTATGGAAAGCTGGTATACTGTTATAAAATCTAAAAGGGAACCTGATTTTGAAGATAATTGGGAAAAATTAGTAGAAATACAACGAAAAACAGGCAGTTATTAACTATTTGGAAGAAACGTGGTTGCTATTTAAAACAAAATTTGTAAGCTGTTAGGCAGACTGCTATTTACATCTAGGTATTTAAAAAGACTTTTTTTAAATTTTCTAAACCATTTTTACCACAGGTCAACTTAAAGCAAATCAGGTTCAAATCGACATTATGTGATCCCGATATGATCCCGATTTGAAAAAGAAACTTGGCAGAAATAGAGTCTTCTATTTTTGCCAAATTTCTTTTTCAAACCGGGTTCATATCGGGATCACATAATGCTGATTTGAACCTGATTTGCTTTGTCGATCTGTGTATATTCTCCCTTTCTTTTCTTCAGCATTCTTTCTTTCACTAGTTCTTTCGTTTTTGTTAATTTTTTTTTAATTTCTAGGTAATGTGACAACGTCTTGAGCAGAAGGAGCCCATGCAATAATAAAAAGGTATCTTCAGGTATCAGTAGGCGATCTTCATATTGTCCATGAAAAAATTTCTTTAGCATTAGAAAATCAGTACCAAGAAATTAAAACCAACACCCTTCAAGAAATGATTCGAATACCTCATGCTCAAAACAAGCCATTTTACAAGCAAGTCATTTTCAGGGTGTCTGTATTTGCATTAAAAAAAGTTCATGAGCAATTTTTAAAAGCATCTAATGCAATACTAGAAAATCCACTACAACCTTGTAGTGGTACTTTTAAATTATCTATGGGCCTATCTTGTTCTCATGAAATTCGGAACTTCTTGATAATGATAAATATTTATAGCTCGACAACTTTCATCAACATTAGTAGATTTATCAACATCAATTGTCTCAACAAGAATCATCTGAAACTGAAGATTCATTGAGTCAAAAGTAGGATGAATATAGTCAGCAATTCAACTCTTTACCACTTCATCAAAAAGGTGCACTTTTGAATAGAATGTCGATCTTGTTTCAAGAGTCCACTATAATCATACAAAATCCAGAAGTGCAATCCACAAGAGGACGTCCAGTGGGTGCAAAAAATCGCCCTCAATCATCCACTGAAAGAGATCCGTCTGCTTTTGAGTTGATTATGTCAAGTAAGTACAACAGGAAATGTGGTATATGCCTGAGATCAGACACAATAGCAGAACATGCCCTAATATTGAAAGCCTAGAAGAGAATAGTCAGCACAGAAAATGTGGTATATGCCGTAAGAGAGGGCATAATAGTAGAACATGCCCTAATATTGAAAGCTCAAGTGAGGATAGTAGTTAGACTTAGTTCAAAATTTTTAATTGCGTTATTAACATGCCCTAAACAATAGCAAAATAATCTCTCTTCAAATAGAAATATAAAACCCTCTCTATTTTATTTTTTTCTTTTTTGCTATCGTATTTGTAAAGGCTTGATAGCTATATTTTATACAAATAAAAATAAATAAAGTTATTGGTTTTACTTATAACTAGTTAAATCCCTACAATAAATGATGCAAATGCATTGTTTGTTTCGAATAGTAAAAAAGATCGATTATACAAATCTCAACTTTCGTCCAAATTCCAGCTTGAGTTTCTAAGATTGGCTTATACGACGCATAGCACTGGCCATCTACACAAAATTCAAATCTCAACTTAGTTCTAATCCAAATTCCAGTTTGTTGAGGTCGGTTGTATAACTCACAACACTAGCCACCCAGCCTATCATAAATCTCAAGTGTTATAAATAATTTTTAATCCAAATTTTGACTTGAGTCGCTCTAGAATTTTTGTGTAATGTAATGTTTATAAGTTAATGATCTATTATGTAATTGTGCAGAAACCAGATACAGCGATATTAGGTATTTTCAAAGCTTTTTTTTTTTTCAACAAAACCCGAGTTCGGCTTTTGTTAGTTATATAATATAACTAACAAAAGCCGAACTCGGGTTTTGTTGAAAAAAAAAAAAGTATTTGAAAATACCTATTATTACATACACATATACTGGTTACTATCGTGTAAATAATGTATCAAATTTTGATTGGACAAAATCATGTGGGTAGTACAGTAGTATCGCCACTATTAAAAATTTTTTAAAAATTTGTTTATGTTAGGATTAGGTTTATATTGTAGTTAGAAGTTAAAAAACAAAATAGTAAAATCGCTCAAAGAAATATTTTCGTTAGTGCACTAAAGACTGTTTCTTATGCAAATTTCTGAGCAATAAACGATTTTTGAATTTTTCTGATCGTGGGGTAATTAATGATGTAGAGTAGGTCAGTCACGTGATCAATAGCAAGATGTGGTCGGTCACGTGGATCAATAGCAGTTATCGGAAATATTTGGGTTAATGTGTAGTCACATGACGATCCATGGTGAAAATAGCAAATCCCTTTATAAATTAGTTTAAAACTTTAAAAATTAATTAAATTTTTTAATAAAAATTTTTAGTTCAAAAATTAAAATTTAATTATAAATTATGAAGTTTAATATGCTTCGCATGTGTGTGATAAGCTTGTATATCGCACCCTAATTTGATTGGCTAAATTTGCAGATCATTATTTTAAAAAAAATTAATAATTTTTGTTAAAATTCTTTAGATTATTAAGAATTTACTAAAAAATTTTAAAAAAAGGTTTAAAATTTTTTGCATTTATATGCAAAATTTACTGCTGAACAAGTTTACTTAATCAAATTGGAAAGGTTGTTTTAATAAAATTTAGAGAAATCGTCAAAAAATGAGTTTAAAAAATAAAAAATTGCGAATATCTTCAAATTTTAATAAGACAACCTTTCTAATTCGACTAAGTAAACTTGTTTAGCACAAAACTTTGCATATATGTACAAGAAATTTAATTAGCAATTCACATAAAAACAGGACAAAGTCAGGGATAAGTATTTATATAATTTTAATAGTAATATGAAATCCAATTTTCCAAAATTATATAGTAAAAAGACAGGGTTTTTTTAAAATTCAAAATTTCAGCTCTTAGTAAAATACCTTTTATTTTTAGAAAATTTTACCGGACTTTTAATAAAAAGAAAGACAAATACTATATTTTTATGCCTATATAATTTAATTTTATATTATATTTAAACCATTAATACTTTATATTGTAGACAAACTGGATTCCAACATTCGAAATGTTATAGTAAATTTGCTTATTTTTATTATATAAAGTTTTATAAATTGTCCTGTTTTTACATGAATTGCTAATTAAGAATTTTTTAATAAACTTTTTAACCTAACCCTAATCTAAAAGTTTTTACAATAATTTGTTTATTTTTTTAAAAATAATGATCTACAAATTTAGCCAATCAAATTAGAGTGTAATATATAAGCACATTGCAGAGTGCAAAATATGCATTTATTTATAAATTATTATAAAATATTAAAAATATTGGAATAATATAAAATGCATCTATAGTATTCAACACCAATATAATATAAAAATCAATTTAATAGGCAATTCTCTAGTCAACTGGTTCAAAAATTTTTTTTATATATAAATTTTACTATAAGTGCGAATGCACAGCGTCTCTATCTAAAACTTTTTTTTATACTAAGTTAATTACCTTTCTGGCTTAAAAAACTTTTGTAAAGCTTATTAAAACGCATATAATGGTGGTTAGAGCATCAAAATCAGCTTGATTAATACCAAGATATCTTTAAAAAACCTTTCTTTTACTATATAAATTTCTTTATAAACAATACTATTGTTTGCAAAGAAATTTACATAGTAAAAGAAAGGGGTTTTAAAGATATCTTAGTATACACCAAGCCGTTTTAATGCTCTAACCACTATTAGATGCGTTTTAATGAGCTTTACAAAAGTCTCTTAAGCCAGAAAGGTAATTAACTTAGTATAAAAAAAAGTTTTAGATAGAGACGCTGTGCATTCGCACTTATAGTAAAATTTATATATAAAAAAAAAATTTTTGAACCAGTTGACTGGAGAATTGCCTATTAAAAAAATAAAACAAAAAAAAAATGGTTTTACTAAATCAAACCATTGGTGCTTAACACTACAATAATTTTCACCAATCAAATTTTTTAAATGCAGTATAACATAAAGATTAGGTGTAATATAAAATTTTTGTTGTTTTGCTATTTTTTTTAAAAAAATACTTTCTAACTCAAAATTTTATCTATGAAACCACCTTTTTTTTTAAAAAAAAACTCCTTTTATAAAATTTTACTATATATTATGCTTCACCCTAATTCTAACTATTAACTCTTACTCAACATTTAGGGAGCTTCCAGAAATTACATAATTATTGGGTGGGTGGGTGGGGTCGCCAAAATATCAGGTTATAATTCTGACCAAAAGTATAAATTATAAAATTATTAATAACTTTTGATCTACTGGGCCAATTTAGATGATTTAACTACCAAAATGCTTGTCTTGATAAGACGATTCTAACAAGCCCAAAATCGTTAAAATCTAAAAACAGGATCCCAAGTTCGTTCAACTTTTGTGTAATTTTAATAGTGATTTTTTAGAATCACTAAGTAAATTTCTTTAACATTGAATAACTTTTGATCCACTAGTCCGGTTTGGATGATTTAACTACCAAAATGTTCGTCTCAGTGAGACGATTCTAACAAGCCCAAAATTGCTAAATTCCAATCACAGGATCCCAAGATCAATAAAGATTTGTATTGTTATTAATAGGGTTCCACAATTTGATTTGATCTTCAAATATTTGAATCAAATATTTGATCAAATTCAAATTCAAATTTGACTATATTTGATTTGATCAAATTCAAATATGGCCAAATTTGATTTGATCTGACAAATATTTGATTTGATTTGAAAATTACTATTAAAAATTCAAATTCAAATATTTGAATCAAATCAAATTCAAATCAGAGTCAATTTGATTTGATCATATTCAAATTGATCCAATATTTGATTTGATTTGAATTTGAGGAACCCTAGTTATTAACAATACAAATCTTTATCGATCTTGTGATCCTGTGATTGGAATTTACCGATTTTAGGCTTGTTAGAATCGTCTCACTGAGACGAACATTTTGGTAGTTAAATCATCTAAAACGGACCAGTGCATCAAAAGTTATTCAATGTTAAAAAAATTATTTAGTAATTCTAAAAAACCACTATTAAAATTACACAAAAGTTGAATGATCTTGGGATCCTGTAATTAGATTTTAATGATTTTAGACTTGTTAGAATCGTCTCGTTGAGATGTGCATTTTGGTAGTTAAATCATACAAAACAGACCAGTGGATCAAAAGTTATTATCAATTCAAAAAATTGGACATATAAATAATTTTTAAAAAAATATAAAATTTGATTGGCTAATAGGGTATCAGGTGTGGGTGGGTGGGGTAAAATTTTGAAATTTTTAGTAACAAAAAATTACGTAATTTCTGGAAGCTCCCTTATCTTTTGTTTATTTTTTTTTGTTTATTTTTTTGATTTTGATCTTCACATTACACCGCATACTAGTGTTGAACACCAGTGGTTTGATTTAGTCCTACTGAAAAAAATATACAAAAATTAAATTTAATAAATGTTAAGTTAAAGTTAATAGTTAGAGTTAGAGTAAGGCATAGTATATAGTAAAATTTCACAAGGATTTTTATTTTTAAAAAAAAAGTGGCTTCATAGGTAAAATTTTGAGTTAGAAGGTATTTTTCAAAAAAATATCAAAACAACAAAAATTTAGGTTACACCTGATCTTTATGTTACACTACATTTAAAAAATTTGATTAGTGAAAATTATTATGGTGTTGAACACCAATGGTGCATTGTAGTAATATTGTTATTAAAATATTTTACAAAAAAAATTAATTTATATTTAATATTTTATATTAAAAATAGTTTATTAAAATTTGACATTAAAATTTTTAAATTTTATTATAAGTAAAATTTTTTATTAGAATTTAATAATTTTTTATTTTTAGATTCATTTTTGAATTAATAAATAATAATAAATAGAAATTTTATCACAAAGATATACTTCTAAAATTACAAGTAGGTTAATTGCCAATCCGGATAAGATTGGCAATATTTTTATATTTAGAATTGGGGCAAAACAAATATATAAACAATGTAGTAAAAATTTGAAACAGGCCTGTATATATAAATTTTTTATATGATTTAAAGAATTTTAAAGCCGTTTTTACTTATATCTTCTTATTTACAGGTTTGATTTTTATGAAATTTTACTAGTAAATGCACAAGAACCTGCTCTACAATTTTACTTAGATCAAAAAATAATATTTACTTAGTACAAAAAAAAACTTTTCATAAAGATCATAATCAGATTTACTAATATTGTTTATATATTTGTTTATCCCAATTTCAAATATAGTGATAATATAGCTATAGTACCGATCTTATCTGAATTGGTAATTAAATAGATATATATTTATCTATTATAAAAATTTAATAATAAGGGAATAGAAATTTGTCGCACCTGCGACATGTTGCACCCTGATTCCGACCAATCAAATCACACGATTTTGTAGACAAAAAATTTTAAGTTTTAAAAATTAAAAATTTTACTATTAAAATGTAAAAATAAATAAGCGATATCAAAACATATAATGTAAAATTTTATTCTGAACAACTTTTTCTAAGTCATAAAGATAGATTATCTTAGTAAAAAAATAACGTTTTATAAGAAAAATCAAAAATTTTAATCATTAGACATATAAAACTTTTTTTTTGCTAATAAAATCTATATTCACGTTTAAGTTTTACATGTGAAATTTTATGCTAAACAACTTTTTCTAAGTGAAAATAGTAGATTATTTTAGTAAAAAAAAAGTTTTATATGTGCTAACTTTGGAAATTTTTGATTTTTCTTATAAACCGTTTTTTTTTTACTAAGACAACCTATCTTTATGACTTAGAAAAGGTTGTTCAGAATAAAATTTTACGTTATATAACATGCTATTTTATATATATTTTACACTTTATTAAGTAAAATTTTAAATTTTAAAAAATAAAATTTTTTGTCTATAAAATCATGCAATTTGATTGGTCGAAGCGGGGTGCGACTAGTGATACAAATCGATGAAAATTTTTTAATCAATTAGTTGATAGATCATTTTATCCAACTAATCGATTAATCGATTTTATTCAACTAATCGATTAGTTGGCGATTAATCGACTAATTGATTAATCGATTGGTTTACTAATCGATTGACCAATTGATTAATTAAATAAATAATAAACGAAACTTGGTAAAATACACATAAGGTGGCAACTGAAAACAGCCGGGTTGACATTCTTATATGATCAGTTGATTAAACGACCAATTGACTAATCGATTAATTGGTCGATTAATCAATTAGTTTGCTAATCGATTAATCGATTAGTCGACTAATCAATTAATCGACTAAGTTGGGTCTGTAAAATTCAAATCGATTAGTTGTCAACTTTACAACTAATCGATTAATTCGATTTTCGATTTGTATCACCAGGTGCGACATGTTGCAGGTGCGACAAATTTATTTTCCCTAATAATAAAATTTTGTCTAAATTTTAGTTTTTTAACTATACTAAATTAAGCTTTTTGTACTAAATTTAGTAGGGATATTAAGTGGTTCGTTTAGTCCGGTTCTGGTTCATTCCCAAAAAGTTCAAAGAAAAAATGAACTGAACTGAAGTTCATGAACTTTAGTCGAACTTTAATGGTTAAACTTGAGTTTGAGCTTGAGTTCATAAACTTTAAGCATAAATTTTGGGTTAGCTTTAAGTTCAAGCTCGAGTTTATGAACTAAGTTTATTTAATTTTAAATATAAAAAAACATGCTTAAAATAATTTTTTTACACTTTCTTAATACTTTGTTTACGTAATAAGAACAAATGTGCATCAAAAATAAAAAAAAAAATTTAGAAATAGTAGTAGATGAATAAATAAAAATTAAATATAAATAAATAACAGAACTCGAAATTCGAGTTTTGTAATAGTTTTATTATTAATTTTAATTTTAATTTTATTATTTTATTATTATTATTATTATTACAAAACTCAATCTCGGGTTCTGTTTATTTATTTCTATTTATTTTTATTATATTCTAATTATTAAAGAATTTATTTAGTTTGTGTCAGATTAGTAATTTTGGTATTTTTTGTTACATGATATTTTAATATTGTTTGTCTATTTGTGGAACACGATATTTGGATAGACAAAAAATAGCGCTATGCGTTGACGAAGTCACGCTAGGGTTATTATCGCGAGGATAACCGGCTTATATGAAATTGAGGCTTATATGAAAAAGGTAATAGCATATGATTGCATGCAATAGAGATTATAGATGCATGTGATAGATTATAAATATAGAAATGCGGAGATTATAAAGATACATATGGGAGTAAATGGTGAATCTCAGTGCTTTCTTTCTTCGCTTGTCTTGTTACTTGTTCTCTTCGGTGCCCGATTATGATCTGGCTCCCATCCCTCCCGCCCTCTCTCATTTATTGCACCTAGCACCTAGCGCCATGCCTATTGTCATGTAACGAGTTGAATGAGCTGCACCATAGCGTGGGCTCGAACTCGTTAATATTGTCATGAGAACCGAGTTGAATGTGCCGCACTATAGTGTGCGCTTGAACTCGTTAATGTTGTCATGTGAACCGAGTTGAATGCACCGCACCATAGCATGGGCTCGAACTCACTGTTATAAAAAATTGATGTTGAATGTAATGAGTTGAATATGCCGCTATTAGAAAAAAAAAAAGATGCGCCATACCTTAGCGTTGGCGATCCTCAATTATGCTTCGACACGTGACACATCACGTGCACATAAAGTTGTTATGAGCACAGTATGTAGTAGTAGGAGAGACAAGCGATGAAGTGAAGCACTACTCCCATTTTGTATCTTCATAATCTCTAATAAAGAGAGTGTTTAATATGAAATCCGAGCAAGAATAAAGTTCGCATATGATAATCATGATACAAGTTATCTCAATAAGCACTTTATAACTGGTTGCTCTGTAGTATTTTTATTAACAACAAGAAAAAATTAGTTAATGAACAGGTATCTTACAATATGACCATGAGACCTTGATGAATCATATAATAGTAGGTTGAACTACTAGTTCATAAACCGGGTTTCTAAACTAGTTATATAAATTAAGTTTATAAACTAGATTTATAAACCAAGTTATGAACTAAAGTTATGAAACTGGTTCGGAAACTACTAGTTAATTTTTCTCTGAACGAACTGCTAAAAAAACTAGTTTGAACCAAGTTTGAACCCGGTTCACCTGAACCACTTAACATCCCTAAAATTTAGTATAGTTTACAAATACCCATTAATAATAATACTATATATTGATAAATTAAACCAATTTTTTATTATGTATTCTTATTATTATTTGTTATTTCTTTATTAATGAACCAATTTGTATTACTTATTAATAAAGAAAAAAATTTTTTATAATAAATTATTTAGAATTTTTAAATTTAAAAAGGCAATTTTTTTATAATAAATTATTCAGAATTTCTAAATTCAGATAGTCAATTTTTTACAAAAATTATTTAGAATAGTTAAATTCAGATAGTCAATTTTTTACAATAAATTATTTAAAATTTTTAAATTCAAATAATTAATTTCTATAATAAATTGTTTAGAATCTCTATATTTGAATAATCAATCTTCTAATTCTTTTCTTATTAACACTAATAAAGAAATACAAAAAAGACAAAAACTCATTATAAGCTACAAGCAAAATTTTTTTTTATTTAGCAGTCATGCTACAACTTTATTAAACTCTAAAGTATAACTATTAATTGTCTAGAGTGTAGCAACAGACTCATACTTTTACGCCCTTTGATGACCATAACTATGTTTTTGATACATTTTTAATAAAAATATCAAAAACGTAGTTGTTGCATTTTCCGGATATAACGCCGCGTGTCTATATTTGCACATTTAGTGCAACAACAACACAGATTTTACGTGCATATGGGCTGATTTATGGAATTGCCAATAACTTATGATATACTAATCTATTTTTGAATAATTTTATCACCAAAATGTTGGTCTCGATGAGACGGTTCTAATGAATCCAAAATCATCAAAATCCAATCACAGGATCCCAAGATAATTAAGTTTTGTATAATTTTACTATTAACTTTTACTATGTAGACAATCAACGTATGGATTGGTTTTACTATGTAGACAATCAA
>QKWP01001363.1:44932-101112 GCA_003550325.1 Gigaspora rosea | reverse complement strand
AAAAAAATTTAAAAAAAAATCTAAAAAAAAAATATTAAAAAAAATTAAAAAAAATTAAAAAAAAATTAAAAAAAATTAAAAAAAATTATAAAATTAAAAAAAAATAAAAAATTGTTATATCATTATTAAAATATAAAAAAAAAATAATAATAAAAATTAAAAAAATTAAAAAATAAAAAATTGGTATAAAAATATAAAAATAATAATAATAATTTTATTATAAATTTATAAATATAAATATATATATAAAATAAAATAAAAAAATAAATAAATTTGTTATAAATATATATATATATATATAAAATCAATTAATTATATAAAAAAACATTATAAAAATATATATTTATAAATTTTAACGCTCCAGACTCACACCGGTTCCCGGTTCCTAGTAAACTAATAGTTATTTTACAGAATAGCATTAAGCTATTAATATACAAAGTGTAACTTATTCAGTTGTCTAAAGATACTTAAAAGTGATCTGCTATAGCAAACTCATATTGGTTGATTTTTGGAATTGGCCAATAACCTCTGATCACTGGCCCATTTTAGATAATTTAGCTACCAAAATGTTCATCTCAGTAAGAGGATTCTAACGAGCCCAAAATCATTAAAATCCAATCACAGGATTCCAAGATAGTTTGAATTTTATACAAATTTAATAGTAAATTTAAAATTTTTAGATAAATATTTTAATTTTAAATAACTTCTGATCCACAGATCCATTTTGGATAATTTAACTACCAAAATGTTCGTCTTAATGAGACGATTCCAACAAGCCCAAAATTATTAAAATTCAATCACGGGATCCCAAGATAGTTAAGAATTTGTATCATTAGCCAATCAAATTAGATATGGGGTTTATATGTAAATTTACATATAAAACCCATATCTAATTTGATTGGCTGATTATACAAATCCTTAACTATCTCGGAATCCCGTAATTGGATTTTAATAATTTGGGCTTGTTAGAATCGTCTCATTGAGACGAACATTTTGGTAGTTAAATCATCCAAAAAGGGCCAGTGGATCAGAAGGTATTCAAGATTAAAATATTTATCTAAAATTTTAAATTTACTATTAAATTTGTATAAAATTCAAACTATCTTGGAATCCTGTGATTGGATTTTAAATGATTTTGGTCTCATTAAAATCCTCTCATTGAGATGAACATTTTGGTAATTAAATCATCTAAAACGGACCAGTGGATCAGAAGTTATTGGCCAATTCTAAAAATAAACCGATATGTTTTTCTTATTGTAACCTTTTATCTCAATAAAATTTGAAGTATCTGAATTATTAACTGGAACTGCCACCTATTACAGTATGACTGCTTATATTTTCTTTCTAGCTTCTTAAACAAAAGAATTCTACTAAAATAAAACAAAACAATATAAAAAATAAAAGTGATAAAAAAAAATGAAAATCTATACTACTTAAATAGATAACCAAAATACAAAATAAAAATAAAAAAAATAAAAAAAAATAAAAAGCAATTAGAACATAATAATACTATAGTTAAATCTCTCTAAGAGCACTTCCTTAGTGCACAGTTTATATAAATTCTCTATAAGGGAGCTTTTAGAAATCAGCTAATTTCTGGGTGGGTGGGTGGGTTAGCTAAAGTATCAGATGTAATTCCGGCCAAAATTTCATAATTCCGGCCAAAGTTGCAAAATTATTTTTTACCAAAATTATAAATTTATTAATAATATTTAATAACTTTTGATCTACTGGACTAAATTTGATGATTTAACTACCAAAATAATCCTCTCAATAAGAGAATTCTAGCAAGCCCAACATTGTTAAAATCCAATCACAGGATCCTGTGATCAGAATAGTTTTGTGTTACTATAAAAGTTCTATAATTTATTAAATAATTATAACCTATTTATAGTAATACAAATTTATTTTGAGGGTATGGCGACTTAGAGAAGTTGGTAAGGGCAGTGTCATTAATCACCTGATTATTTTTTATCAGAGGTCTACCCCCCTCCCTCTTCCTCAATATATAAATAGTCAGGTTCTTATATATAATTTCAACTTTTTTTACCCCCCTCCCCCCCTAAAAAATCACCTGATTTTTGTTACTCCCCTAAGTTGTCACCCCCCAAGTGGCAGGTCTAGGGTTCAAATCCCACTGATGACGCTTTGAAAAAATAGACCTGTGTTCTGGTAACTGTTTCCTGCTGATCGGTTGGGTACATTACCTGTAGTCCTTGGTTACCATTTCGAATATGAGCTTTCGGGCGAAGTTGTGTTCCTGACATAGACAAATCCAAGGAACCGGGGAAACAGAAACCCATTTGGCAAGACCCGAATAAGGAGGTAGCAAAGATCTTTGATGGTGCTACCAAAACCGGAATATTGGACTGGAGCCGAAGTACTGAACGTCAACCTCAGGGACAAGGTCTACCAACTTGGCCGCCGGAGTCGCACCGGAAGAAAAGGTCCCATGTTGAGGAATTGGGGACCAAGGGGAGAAAAACCATAATGGCACCTAATGCCAGGTAGATCAACTCTTTTGGGCCAACTGGATTGGAAGTCTGGAAAATCAGGGAAGGACCGGTAGGAAAGTGATAGTGGGTACCGGGGTTGGAGCGAACCTTATAAGGGCAGAAGTAGGTAATGGTAGCGGTTGGGTATTCCCAACTGCAAGTTGTTCACCTCGGTGAATGCGTAAGTTACCGAAGTGTAGGTATTACCTGGGTGGGACAGGGACTGCTCTACCAAGTTTTCCGCCAAGAATACAGAATTAAAATGGGTCCTAAGGACGACGGATAAGCATCCGGACCTGGCTAACTGACTGCTTATGTAACAGGCCTGTTCCGGTGATACAGGATAGGTTGGCAGGAGGACCAGGGATCAAAGGGTTTAAATAGGCAATCCCCTAGTCGGGTTGCAGGTATGGCAGCTAGTGTGGAACCCGCGAGGTAACCTTCGGGCGGACTACTTAAATTAGACGACCAAAAGTTGTACGTGTGGCTAGTTGTATCCTCATCAAAGTAACAAATGCAGGTGGTCCTTAGTGGGACACTGATCCAAATATCCTGAATAAAAAATTCCTCGGTCCCAAGGCGGACCTTTAAAAAAAAAAGAAACAAATTTATTTCGATCTTAGGATCCTGTAATTGGATTTTAACGATTTTGGGCTTGTTAGAATCCTCTCATTGAGAGGATCAATTTTGTTGTAAAATCATCAAAATCGGCCCAGNTTAAAATCCAATCACAGGATTCCAAGATAGTTTGAATTTTATACAAATTTAATAGTAAATTTAAAATTTTTAGATAAATATTTTAATTTTAAATAACTTCTGATCCACAGATCCATTTTGGATAATTTAACTACCAAAATGTTCGTCTTAATGAGACGATTCCAACAAGCCCAAAATTATTAAAATTCAATCACGGGATCCCAAGATAGTTAAGAATTTGTATCATTAGCCAATCAAATTAGATATGGGGTTTATATGTAAATTTACATATAAAACCCATATCTAATTTGATTGGCTGATTATACAAATCCTTAACTATCTCGGAATCCCGTAATTGGATTTTAATAATTTGGGCTTGTTAGAATCGTCTCATTGAGACGAACATTTTGGTAGTTAAATCATCCAAAAAGGGCCAGTGGATCAGAAGGTATTCAAGATTAAAATATTTATCTAAAATTTTAAATTTACTATTAAATTTGTATAAAATTCAAACTATCTTGGAATCCTGTGATTGGATTTTAAATGATTTTGGTCTCATTAAAATCCTCTCATTGAGATGAACATTTTGGTAATTAAATCATCTAAAACGGACCAGTGGATCAGAAGTTATTGGCCAATTCTAAAAATAAACCGATATGTTTTTCTTATTGTAACCTTTTATCTCAATAAAATTTGAAGTATCTGAATTATTAACTGGAACTGCCACCTATTACAGTATGACTGCTTATATTTTCTTTCTAGCTTCTTAAACAAAAGAATTCTACTAAAATAAAACAAAACAATATAAAAAATAAAAGTGATAAAAAAAAATGAAAATCTATACTACTTAAATAGATAACCAAAATACAAAATAAAAATAAAAAAAATAAAAAAAAATAAAAAGCAATTAGAACATAATAATACTATAGTTAAATCTCTCTAAGAGCACTTCCTTAGTGCACAGTTTATATAAATTCTCTATAAGGGAGCTTTTAGAAATCAGCTAATTTCTGGGTGGGTGGGTGGGTTAGCTAAAGTATCAGATGTAATTCCGGCCAAAATTTCATAATTCCGGCCAAAGTTGCAAAATTATTTTTTACCAAAATTATAAATTTATTAATAATATTTAATAACTTTTGATCTACTGGACTAAATTTGATGATTTAACTACCAAAATAATCCTCTCAATAAGAGAATTCTAGCAAGCCCAACATTGTTAAAATCCAATCACAGGATCCTGTGATCAGAATAGTTTTGTGTTACTATAAAAGTTCTATAATTTATTAAATAATTATAACCTATTTATAGTAATACAAATTTATTTTGAGGGTATGGCGACTTAGAGAAGTTGGTAAGGGCAGTGTCATTAATCACCTGATTATTTTTTATCAGAGGTCTACCCCCCTCCCTCTTCCTCAATATATAAATAGTCAGGTTCTTATATATAATTTCAACTTTTTTTACCCCCCTCCCCCCCTAAAAAATCACCTGATTTTTGTTACTCCCCTAAGTTGTCACCCCCCAAGTGGCAGGTCTAGGGTTCAAATCCCACTGATGACGCTTTGAAAAAATAGACCTGTGTTCTGGTAACTGTTTCCTGCTGATCGGTTGGGTACATTACCTGTAGTCCTTGGTTACCATTTCGAATATGAGCTTTCGGGCGAAGTTGTGTTCCTGACATAGACAAATCCAAGGAACCGGGGAAACAGAAACCCATTTGGCAAGACCCGAATAAGGAGGTAGCAAAGATCTTTGATGGTGCTACCAAAACCGGAATATTGGACTGGAGCCGAAGTACTGAACGTCAACCTCAGGGACAAGGTCTACCAACTTGGCCGCCGGAGTCGCACCGGAAGAAAAGGTCCCATGTTGAGGAATTGGGGACCAAGGGGAGAAAAACCATAATGGCACCTAATGCCAGGTAGATCAACTCTTTTGGGCCAACTGGATTGGAAGTCTGGAAAATCAGGGAAGGACCGGTAGGAAAGTGATAGTGGGTACCGGGGTTGGAGCGAACCTTATAAGGGCAGAAGTAGGTAATGGTAGCGGTTGGGTATTCCCAACTGCAAGTTGTTCACCTCGGTGAATGCGTAAGTTACCGAAGTGTAGGTATTACCTGGGTGGGACAGGGACTGCTCTACCAAGTTTTCCGCCAAGAATACAGAATTAAAATGGGTCCTAAGGACGACGGATAAGCATCCGGACCTGGCTAACTGACTGCTTATGTAACAGGCCTGTTCCGGTGATACAGGATAGGTTGGCAGGAGGACCAGGGATCAAAGGGTTTAAATAGGCAATCCCCTAGTCGGGTTGCAGGTATGGCAGCTAGTGTGGAACCCGCGAGGTAACCTTCGGGCGGACTACTTAAATTAGACGACCAAAAGTTGTACGTGTGGCTAGTTGTATCCTCATCAAAGTAACAAATGCAGGTGGTCCTTAGTGGGACACTGATCCAAATATCCTGAATAAAAAATTCCTCGGTCCCAAGGCGGACCTTTAAAAAAAAAAGAAACAAATTTATTTCGATCTTAGGATCCTGTAATTGGATTTTAACGATTTTGGGCTTGTTAGAATCCTCTCATTGAGAGGATCAATTTTGTTGTAAAATCATCAAAATCGGCCCAGTAGATCAGAAGTTATTAACAATTAAATATTAATTTTAATTGTTAATAACTTCTGATATACTGGGCCGATTTTGATGATTTTACTACCAAAATGACCTCTTAATAAGAGGATCTAACAAGCCCAAAATCGTTAAAATTCAATCACAGAATTCTAATATCGAAATAAATTTGTGTTACTATAAATAGGTTATAATTATTTAATAAGGGAATAGAAATTTGTCGCACTCGCAACATGTCGCACCCTGATTCTGACCAATCAAATCGCACTATTTTGTAAACAAAAAATTTTAAGTTTTAAAAATTAAAAATTTTACTAGTAAAATATAAAAATAAATAAGCGATATCAAAGCATATAATGTAAAATTTTATTCTGAACAACTTTTTCTAAGTCATAAAAATAGATTGTCTTAGTAAAAAAATACCGTTTTATAAAAAAAATCAAAAATTTCGATCTTAGCACATATAAAACTTTTTTTACTAATATAATCTATATTTATGTTCAAGTATTACATGTAAAATTTTACGCTAAACAACTTCTTTCTAAGTTAAAAAGTAGATTGATTTAGTAAAAAAAAAGTTTTATATGTGCTAACTTTGGGAAATTTTGATTTTTCTTATAAAACTTTTTTTTACTAAGACAATCTATCTTTACAACTTAGAAAAAGTTGTTCAGAATAAAATTTTACGTTATATGACTTGCTATTTTATATATATATTATACTTTATTAAGTAAAATTTTAAATTTTTAAAAAATAAAATTTTTTGCCTATAAAATCATGTGATTTGATTGGTCGAAGCAAGGGGTGTGACATGTCGCGGGTGCAGCAAATTTATTTTTCCATTTAATAAATTATAGAACTTTTATAGTAACACAAATCTATTCCGATCACAGGGTCCTGTAATTGGATTTTAACAATTTTGGGCTCACTATAATCCTTTCATTGAGAGGATCATTTTGGTAGTTGAATCATCAAATTTGGTTCAGTAGATCAAAAGTTATTTACTATTAAATGTTATATTTAACTTTTTAATAATTGTAAAATCTGATTAGCTAATTGGGATATCAGGTGTAGGTGGGTGGGGTAGGCTCATAGTAATCAAAAATCAGCTAATTTCTGGAAGCTCTCTAAGTGCATAGTATAGTTCAGTTCCAACTTATAAAAGCTCTATATAATTTGCTTTCTATAAATACATATGCTCTCTAAGTGCACATTTTTTAATTTTTTGGTATAGTTCTAAAAAAGGGCATTTAGAGAAATCTGACTATATTGATATATAAAAATAAATAAAATAAAATGAAAACTACACCTAAAAAAACCTTTTAGAAAGAAATTTTATTTTAGAATTTCTCAAAACATCTTACCGGTATATATTATTCTTTGTTTTTACTTGTGACTTGATTCTAATTTAGTAGATATATTTTCAAATTGAAAAGAGTAAACACTGCTAATTTTTTGAGATATAAGCTGGGTTTTCTACTTTTTAACAAAATTTGAAAAGTTCAAAAGAAGTAAGACAACACTTGTATTATTTTTTTTTAAATGTTCTACCAAGTATATTGGATGATTTATTTGTTGTTCTCCTTGTAATCTATATACATAAAATTTTATTAATGAAAGACTTCTTTCTCCAAAATTTTGTATACAAAACTACTATCTTCTACTAGTTATTTTGTATATTATACTTATATTTGCATGCCAAATATATAAGAGAGTTTTTGCAAAAAGAAATAAAAAGAGACCCTTGGTTGATCTTTATAAAAACCACTATTTTATAGTACTTCTTTTTTTGATTTTAGCAAATTTTTTTTTTTTTTTTATAAAAATTTGGTACAAGGAAAAGTTCAAAAGAAGTAAGACAACACTTGTATTATTTTTTTTTAAATGTTCTACCAAGTATATTGGATGATTTATTTGTTGTTCTCCTTGTAATCTATATACATAAAATTTTATTAATGAAAGACTTCTTTCTCCAAAATTTTGTATACAAAACTACTATCTTCTACTAGTTATTTTGTATATTATACTTATATTTGCATGCCAAATATATAAGAGAGTTTTTGCAAAAAGAAATAAAAAGAGACCCTTGGTTGATCTTTATAAAAACCACTATTTTATAGTACTTCTTTTTTTGATTTTAGCAAATTTTTTTTTTTTTTTTATAAAAATTTGGTACAAGTAATTGTTAAGAAGAGTTAATATATAAAATTATAAGCTACAAGCAAATCAAAATCATACAACTTTTTTTAAAGAAAATAAACCTGATTTTCAAATTGTTTAATATAAAATTTGTATTAATAACTTGACTAATAGTAATAAAAAATATTATTTTTATATAAAAACATCTGTATTACCAAATAAAATTATCTTGAGCATGTAAATATTAATAAAAAAATAATATATTCTAAAACTTATTATAAATTAATAAAAATTTTAATTTTATAAATTAATAATTTTTATTATTTATTAATTGATAATTCGCGAGTTATCTGAAGAAAATGAGCAATTTTATTAATGAAAATCCTAATTTGTAAATGTGCAAATTTTCTATAGATGTATAACGATAATAAATTTAAATTATGCAAATTAAATTAGTTGTTTCTCATTACTATATAGCTGGGTAACGAGAAAATTTTATTTGTTTTTGCATAATCTAATTAAAACCTTTTTATTACAAGATTCATAGTTTATTATAAAGGAAATCATTATATTATATATACTATTATTATAAAGAAAAAAATCCAAGCACACATAGACTTCAGGAAGTATAATAATCTTTTCAACCAAAATCACTGTATAAAAGAACTGATTTAAACCTCAGTTTTCACAATTGTTCATGATATAATAGTATAAACGTTGATCTGAAATTAATAGTTTTACTTGAGGACATTACGTAAAGACAAGTTTTTTTTCAAGCATTATTATTTTTATTTTTTTTTGATTTATTTTTATCACCTAAGAGTCATGGTGCAAGTCGTCCAGAATTTTCATATACTTCATATGTTGTTACCAGATATTATCTTTATTCTTATAAGGTTAAATTATCCATGTAGGGTTTTGAGTAGCAAAAAGTTACCTGTATTAAAGGCAGGTACTATCCACTGAGCAAGACCACTCAAGTGGAATTGAAGTTGACAGGATAAGTAAGCATTAAGAACATTAAGCTATTCAAATTTATAGATTTGTGTCTTTTGCTAAAAAGTGTTATGGCTGATGCTAAGATTTAAAGTTTCAATTTGATTACTAAATTTACTGAAGTATCGTGGCTGATGAGTCTCAATTTGATTACTAAATTTACTAAACATCTTCAGCAAGCAATAATTCTTCTTCTTTGTTATCCGTTAACTGAGGAAGTTGTCTACTTTTTCTATATACGTTAGTAGTCATAATATTTGGACTATTTTAGGATTCACATATATTCTTATTAACAATTCTAACTATGATCCCTAAAAAGTGTACTAAAAATTTTTTTGAAGTTTTACATTAATATACAGTAAAACCTCTATAAGTGCACGTCCTTGGAACAAAGCTTTAACAACATACACTTAGAGATTAATAAGAGAAAGTGCATTTATAGCGAGCATTATATATTTGGGCCAGAACTTGAGCGCGCATTTAGAGGGTATGAGGTTTTACTGTAAGGACAATTCTGAGTATTAGCCTCAGTATTAGCTGCAGCAAGAATTTCCGTTATCAATATGTTGATGTTTGTTCCTGTGTTTTGAGTTAATCTGTATACTTTAAGACTTCTATCTATACCGTATGTGTCCGAAATTAAGCTACCTTTTTTGGCCAAAAAATACACGAAAAATCGTAAAGTAGCTTATTTTTGAAATATAGCATTTTTTGAAAAAATTGAAAAACGTACTAATAAAAAGTTATCCAAATGATACCAAATTTTTACTATAGGTGTATTTTGATGCGCTAAACAACTTTACTTAATCGACTTTTTGAAGTTTACTTAGTAGAAAAAAAAAGTTTTATATGTAGAAACTGCTAACGAATTTTTTAAGATTTTTAAAAAAAATCAGGGGGGTAGCTTATTTTAGGTAGTAGCTTATTTTCGGACATATACGGTAATCTAGATTTCATATAATTATTAAGCTTATCAATTTATACAAATAAAACATATTAATTTAGTTCACTTTATTTAAAAAATTATGGTAATTCTATTAGAATTGGATACAATATGTAGCATCTAATTTTATAAGTTCTTACATAATTTCTCTAGATTGCTAAATAAACCTTAAGCCCATTTTTTTTAATATTGCTTAGTCTAATATATTCGAAAATATATTCATTCCAAGCCAAAATTCTATCAATTTCTTTATTTATTCGTCTATTCCGAATTGTTATTAGGGATATAAACTAGTAGTTCATAACTGGTCTAAATTATATATATAATAATAAATATTAAGTGATTAGTCGAATAATATCACATACACTGTACTAATAAGCTATTAAACTAACTAATTCGAACTTACCAGTAAAGTAAAATTAGACTAGGTTAACACCCTAATCGTTATATTATGATTGCATGTAAGACACTAAGCTCTTTTATTAAGGCGTTTCCTACTTCTAAATCAAACTAATTATAGAAAGGCTGTTAGTGATTAGAGTGTGATCGTTACAACATATCGTAAAATATGAAAAATAAGCATAGTACTCTCTAATCTACTTTTTTCAATTTCAGATTAGCGGAAATAGCAATACAACCTTTAACAAAGTTATTCCCATTAATCTGAAATTGAAAAAAGCAGGGTAGAGGATGCTGTGCTTATTTTTCATATTTTACGGTACAGTATCTCCTTTTTCTCCAGAGCTAAGTTTCTGTTAATGCTTACTAGTATTGATTATAACAAGGATATAACGGGTTATATTACTATGTTCAATTAGTAAACTCATATAATATTGTTATATGTTTTTACTCAATGAAAATAGTGGATATAATCCATTATGACTTTGTCATAGCCCAACACTATCCCTTGAAACAAAGTTCATTTTTCTCACAATATATGTGCATTAAAGTGGTGAAAAACATTGGCTAAAGCTAGTTAAGGCATTATTCTTATAAGGAGCCTCTGCAAGTGCTTTCTTCTCATGCTTCGTGTAAGTACTGTATTTGTATATGTAATCATTATTTTAGTTACAACAATACAGTGTAAAGAAAAAGTATTGAGATAATACTTATTTACATAATTTAGATTTGGCTAGCATTACGGACGGAACTGGAATTGAAAATGTCAAAAAATTAAAGACAATTAAATGGAATGATGCAATAATTTGACTTATAGTATACTTTTCTGACTTTAGCTTATATAGAAAAAAAAAGAAACGTGAAAATAGAAAAAGTAAAAAATAAAAAAGAATAAAAAGAATAAAAGAAAAGCAGTCCTAGAATACTGTAGATATTAATATGTTAGTACCTTAATATGTTCGTCCAACTGAATTTTTTTTTAACTTTAGATCTTACCCAAAAATAAACGAACATTGATTTTGAGCAAAATCTTCTTGTCTCCGTTACGTTCCTACTTAAATGTTATTTTTCAAGAAAATCTACTCTAGAAACTTTGGGAATTAAAAATATATACATAAAATAAGATATAGAATGTTAAAGTATATACGTATAGGATTATATATATATAAGTAATCATGACGTATATAACATAGTAAATGCCGCGTGCATCCAAAGTAAACTTTTTAACGAAAAGCTCTGGCGATTAATGGTTTTAGTATTAAAACTATATAGTATTGTACTACGATTTACATTATTTTGATATAAATATTTATTAGAATTGTACTGAATTTACATATGATCTTAAATTTTCAATTCAGATACTATATATATGATCTGCGTCAAAATTTTGTCCAGTTAACTAGCGGATCATCAATTAATTAAAAAAACAATTTATTAGTAAATATAATCAATTTATTCATACTTTTTTCAACAATCCTTAGTTCCAACTTTTTTACAAGCATCGATCTATGAAAACTTTGCTATTAGAGAAGTAAAAAATCATATAATTAGAGTTTATATAGATAATACTTCTTCCCCCTAGTGATAGGACTATTGATTAATTAAATTTAATCTTTTATAATATTTAAAAAAACTTAAACATCTTTAATTTCACAATCAATAAAAGTTGCTATATAGTAAAGTCCAAAGTTTACTATATGAATTGATTAAAGTTACTTAAATAAACTTGTTTAGAAGATCAAAATATACTTATTCTAAAATTTTTATTAGTATTGAAGAACTTTTTATTATTTGACTTTTTGATTTTTATATTTAATAAAAAAATTAAATTTTTTAAAAAAATACATTTAACAAATGTAAAAATTAAAAGTTAAATAATAAAAATTTCTTCAATTTTAATAATAATTTGAGAGTATGTATATTTTGATATTCAAAACAAGTTTATTTAATGTAAAATTTAGGCTTTATTATATAGCAACTATCTGTAAATAACCAAAAATTAATTATACCTGAAAATAACCTACTTAACAAGAACTACTAATCTGATTGGGCTGAAATTTTAATATAATATAGAACAGTATTATATCTATTTAAAATAAAAACTTCAGATCATTTGGATGAATAGTTATTAAGAATTCAAATCCAGATATTATAATTTTTATTATAATAAATACTTCAATATTTATACTATATATATATATAGAAGTAATATTTGGGAACCTACTATCAGCTCTACAATTTCTAAAAAATTACATGATTTTTTGTACTTTTTTTAAAAGTAGGATATTTTGTTGGCTTGTATAATACAGATTTTTTGTTTTTAATTAACCAACCCACTAGTTTGACCAATTAAAAATAAAAAATTTGCAAATTTATGCATTATACAAGCTAACAAAATACCTACTCTTAATATACTTGTATATCAAAAGCTCTATCTACAAAGCAATTTAATTATAGGGTTTTAGATCGCACATAAGAAGAACTAAAATAGAGTTGAAAAAGAACTTTCTCCTTATGAGTTTAACTCTCAAGATAGAAGACTTCATTACTATAGAAAAAGTAGTAGAGCAACACCTCTGGAGTTTTTTTTAAAAGGTGTTAAAGCATTAGTAGAAACATACTTTTGGTCAAATATGCTATTTAGCAAAATATATACTCTTATGTTCTTTACAAGTTGATATACTATACTCTCTTGCTACTACTTTGGCTTTTTCAAAATTTTAACAAAGTAGGCATTTTGGCTTATCTCTTCAAAAAATCAGCAATAATTACTATATTTATTTTAAAAATACATCTACCTAATTAGAATCAAATCACAAGTAAGTTTTGAGTTCTGCAAAATAAACAATGAATAACATGTAAAATAGATTGGAGAAAAATTTAAAATAAAATTTCTTTCTAAAATATTCTTTTAAATATAGTTTTTTTTTATAATTGTATATATAAATTTAGACAAAGCATTTTTCTGTACAGTATTATATAATTTTTATTACTTTACTCACTACTTCTACTTTTCAATTGGAAATTTTTTTATTTTTTTTTATCTTTTTTTTTTTTTGTGTTGTTTTTTTTGTTTTTTTTAGTCATTCTTTCTTTTTTACTATTTTACATTTCCCTTTTAGCTATAGTATTGTTTTTTATCTTTATTGAAGTTTACTTTCTATGACAGAAATGCACTTTTTATAGTTTTGGTAGTTTAATAGTGTCTTTAGTAGTTATCTTACTAGTGTGGCACTAGTATAGCAGGTTATATCTAAGCATCTATATAAACAGCCAAGTGGTACTATTCTTGAAAATTAGTAATATATGGGGGTGAGTCAGTAGAAAAAGGCCAAATTTTTTCTAAGTAAAAGTTTTCTTGACTTTAAGCTTAAATAACTTAACAACTATTTTAATAAATTTAATAAATTATTTTTTATTTTAATTCTATATAATTCAAGATTAAAATAAAAAAATTTTTAGCAAATTTGATTAAATATTTGTCAAGATATTTTAGTTTAAAAATTAAAAAAATTTTACTAAAAATGATTTGTCCCTTTTCAACTGACTCACCCTATATATGTATAAATTTCAGGTTGTTTATCTGAAAAACTAATAAAAATAAAACGACAGAGTGAAACCTGAGTTGTGAAATAGTGAAACCTGCTATAATCATCACGTGAGGGTAAAATCCGCTTTTATATAATAAAAAACATAATAAAACGCAGATTTCACCCTAACCCGATCTACAAAGCAGATTTTACTATTTCGCAACTCAGGTTTCACCCTGTTCTAAAATAAATGCCAGAATTGCCAAAATATAAAAAAATTGATAAATTTATCAAAATATATAATATGATATTTTATTGCATATCAAAACAAAAACTTTTTTATAAAAACATTCAATTTAGCAACTTTAAAACTACTTTAAAGTAACTATAAAATAACTATATCTATTTTGTAGTCAGTGTTGGCCCCTGGACTGAACTGGTCCAGTGGACTACTACTAAACTGGACCAGTCCAGTCCAGTTCTAGTACTTACTGGAACTGGACCTAATAATAGATATGTATATACGAATAAAAATAAATTATATTTATAAAATTTTTATAACTATATTTATATATTGTATAAGATTTGTTTAACTATACAAATATATTAAACTTGTATTTATTAATTAAATAGCATCTAATTTTGCTACTATACAAGTTTTGATCTTATCATAAATAATTTAAAATATCAATATATTAACTTTTTTTAATATAATTAAACATCTAACTAAATTAGTATTGTAATTGTTTAGTATTTAAATTTTGCTTTTATATAAGCTTTATTTTTATTATTTCAAATATTTAACTAAATTGGTATTATGATTGTTAATATCTAAGTTTTGTATTTATACAAGTTTTAGTCTTAATTAATAAATAATTTTTAATATGAAAACTGGTCAATCCATATAAACTTTTTGTATATAACATACAATAACTTAGATGAGCAGGCAGAGTGATTAATTGAGTAGTTACTGTGATTTAATAAAAACAATTAATTAATACTAAAAGTAGTTTTCCAGTTGAAGTTTAATATGCTTCGCATGGGTGTGATGTGCTTGTATATCGCACCCCAATTTGATTGGCTAAATTCACAGATCATTATTTTTAAAAAAATAAATAATTTTTGTTAAAATTTTTTAGACTAAGAATTAGTCTAAGAAATTTTAAAAAAAGTCTTAAAATTTTTTGCACCTATATACAAAATTTAGCACTGAACAAGTTTACTTAGTCGAACTAGAAAGGTTGTCTTAATAAAATTTAGAGAAATCGGTAAAAAATGAGTTAAAAAAATGAAAAATTGCGAATATCTCTAAATTTTGATAAGACAACCTCACTAATTCGATTAAGTAAACTTGTTCAGCACAAAATTTTGCATATATATGCAAAAAAATTTAAGAATTTTCTAGTAAACCTTCTAACCTAACCCTAACCTAAAAGTTTTTATAATAATTTGTTTATTTTTTTTAAAATAATGATCTACAAATTTGGCCAATCAAATTAGGATGCGATATATAAGCACATCGCAGGGTGCGAGATATGCATTTATTCTTCCAGTTAACTAAATTCATTATCATATTTTATTGTTCGAACGAAGCAAAGGACTTATATTTCTATGCTATTTAATAACTGAAATTACGATTTTGATGCATTTATAATAAAAATATCAAAAACGTAATTGTGGTATTTTCTGTCTGTAACGCCACATACCTATATTTGCATAGTCGTACAATATCAACAGAGGTTTTACACATTTTTTATACAGTAATAACTAGTAATTTAAAAAGTTTTTTTTTAAAATAAGGCAATACAAATAAAATTTAATGATTTCATATTCGGATTATTACAACTTACTGTAACTATTGAGAATATGTGTTTACCGATTTAACTCTAATTGTTACTAGGAAGATAAGTTTCTAATTTACTTGAATAAAGGTCTTTTTAGCATTACACTAGCCTATTTCCTTTATTTTTCTTAAGAAAATCAAAGAACAAATCTGTGTACTATGTATGTATATATATAAAGTACAAACTCATACCGATTTCTGGTTTGTTTTTTACACATCTAATATTAATATGGCGACTAAACTTTTTGAAAGACTTTCAAATGATTACCTTGAACTTCTTGATAATTATAAATACGGGTGAATCCTCAAAGATATTTCAAGTTTATTTAAATTTTACTTGGAAAGATTACAGGTTAACATTGCTCTTTAAATATTATATCCATAGAGGAAAAGACTATTCAAAAATTTATTAAAAAAGTAAGAAATTATATTATTACTACAATAATAATACAGGACTAATAATAAAGCTAGAGGTCTAACTCGATGAATACTATTCACTGAATATTCACTGAATATTTGAATATTCGAATATATAATTTTTTACTGAATGAATATTCGAATATTTAAAATTTTACTAAATATATTTATTGAATATTCATTGAATATATATATATATATATATATATAATTTTATAATTTTATTTTATTTTTTAATAATTTATTTGACAATTTTATTGGCTAATTAAGTGAGATAGTTATATAATTTTTTAAAATTGAAATATATAATATTCAATAAATATTCAGTGAATATTCATTGAATATTTTCAAAATTTTTGAACAATATTTGAATAAAAAAATATTGAACAAATGAATATTCAAATACTTATTTTTTGAACAAGTCAGACCTCTAAATAAAGCCGCAAGTAACTCTATATACTATATATATTTTTTAGCTTAAGAATTTAAAAAGTTTGCAAGCATCCAAATATTATTGAATTTTATGGAATAATTCGAGGTTAGTAATAATAGTTGAATATTTTGTATATATTTATATATGAAATAATTAATTTTTAAAAAAATATTCATAATACAACAATAGATTGGGGATTCTATAATATGGTTTTTGCAAATTTTTAAAGATTATCAAATCTTGAATGGACTGATAAATTGCAACGATCTGTCAAAATTTCAGACGGCTCGAATTCCTACATAAAAATAATATTGTATCAAGATCTTGTAAGTATCATTATTAATTATATTGCTATATGATATCAAAAAATCTTATGTATTATATCTGATATGATATCAAATTTTTTTAATAATAATAATGATTTATTTCTATATTTAAAAATTTTTTTGTTTCGGCATTCCAAAAATATTCTAGTTCATGTTAATTGCAGGTTTTGGCTCATCAAAAGAGAGACATTTAAAAGTTCAAATACTAGTGTGTTTTTTTTGAGAAATTTTAAGTGACAAACCGTCATTCTAATCGTTTGTGAAAATCCTTATGGTATTATTTTTCATGTATCCAAAGGAGGAAGAGAAATATCTATAGAAAGTACACCAGACTCATACATTCAACTCTACAAAAGATGTTGGAATTATGATTCCAACTAGTATTTTTAAACTTGAAGAAATTCCAAAAAAATTTGTAGGTCTATCGGAAAATAAAAATTTTGGTATGTATAATAAACAGCATAGGTAAATGATGAATTATTCTATGCAATCTTATTAAAAAAATTTTAACATTTCATTTAGGTACATGTAATTTTAATGAATTTATTTCAGATACTACACCTAAAATCAATTTGGATGGTCAATTTAGAGATTAGGCTTGTTTTTTTTTTGAATTAGTAAATGGATACCGATTCTAAAATGACACAATTAAAGGTAAATATATATTTTTTGGAGTTGTCTTGGTGCCACCCCAGGTGGCAAATTATTTTTGCCACCCCAGTGATCGACCAATCAAATTCGATCACATGAACTTATTTTTTTTAATAAAAAAAAAATAAATAATAAAAAAAACGTAATAAAAGCGTAACGAATGACGAAATCATATCACCAAATTTATTTATTAAAAAAAGTGACGAAGCCGTATCACTGTACTTAGCGAATTTATTTATAAAAAAAAGAAAAAAAATACAACGAAATCGTATTACCACAAAGTACTTATAATAAAAGATACTCCCAACAAAAATGAACAACAAACAGCACAATTTACAACGAAACGTCAAACAGCACGAAAACTCCACAACGATGCCACACCAAAAACGGCACTCCAATAACTCTAGTAACGACGGTTCTAACGGCGAAATCATACCCGGAAGAAAAAGAAGCAAATATATAAGAAAAAAAAATCCGCCCCAAGACGAAAAAAACGGCGACTCCAATAACTCCAGTAATGACGGCTCCAACGGCGAAATCAAACCCGAAAGAAAGAGAAGCAATAAATTTATAAGAAAAAAAACCGTTACCAAGACAAAAAACTTACCCGAAACCTCTAGTAATGACGACTCCAACGGCGAAATCACACCCGGAAGAAAGAGAAGCAGCTGTAAATATATAAGAAAAAAAAACCCCCAAGACTAAGACGAAAAACTTACCCGAAATCTCTAGTAACGACGGCTCCAACGGCAAAATCACACCTGGAAGAAAGAGAAGCAGCAGTAATATATAAAAAAAAAACACCTCCAAGACGAAGAAACGGCGACTCTAATACCTCTAGTAACGACGGCTCCAATGGTGAAATCACCCCGGAAGAAAGAGAAGCAGCTTTAAATATATAAGAAGAAAAAACCCCCCGACACCAAGACGAAAAACTTAACCGAAACCTCCAGTAACGACGGATCCAACGTCGAAATCACACCCGGAAAAAAGAGAAGCGGTATTAAATATATAAGAAAAAAAAACCGCCCCCAAGACGAAGAAAACGGCGACTCCAATAACTCCAGTAACGACGGCTCCAACGGCGAAATCAAACCCGGAAGAAAGAGAAGCAGCAGTAAATATATAAGAAAAAAAAAACGTCACCAAGAACGAAAAACTTACTCGAAACCTCCAGTAATGATGGCTCCAACGGCAAAGTCACACCCAGAAAAAAGAGAAGCAGCTGTAAATATATAAGAAAAAAAAACCAATACTAAGACGAAAAACTTACTCAAAACCTCTAGTAATGACGGCTCCAACGGCAAAATCACACCCGGAAGAAAGAAAAGCAGCAGTAAATATAAAGAAAAAAAACAAAGCAGATCTAATCTAAAAATAATAATAATAACTTATCTGATTGGCCGATCTGTGGTAGGGGTGGTAAAAAATATATTTACCACCCGGGTGGCACTAGGACTTTTCCTTTGAAAATAAGCAATCCCTCATTTGTTCGTGTAATTTTTTGGCCAAAAAAGATTGCTTATTTCAGGAATATATGGCACTTTAGTACTTTATATTAGGTACATATCGAGTACATGATGTATATAACATTTATCTATACAATATATACCCAATATATATATAGCATGTATACTATATATGTACTATATGTGTCTGACATATGTTTGATATTCTATATGAACTCTACACATATCTACATGCATTGGCCACATATCTATATAGTATCTATATATATTATATATATATTGGGTACCTAATATCAGTGTTGTCATAGGACACGAACATGAACAGTGGACTGTCTGGGATGGGACGTCTACAGACATGTCTGAGAAAATTTTCTTGTCCCGAACATTTATGTTGATCGACACGTGATCACCAGCCAATAAAATTTATTCAATATGCATAAATTAAATTACTGTCAAGTGACTTTTTCGTGTATTTACAACACTAACCGAGGATCTTAATACATAGACACTTAGTGACACTTAGTTTTTTTATATATTTAGCTATATATTTTAAATAAACCCGAACTTTCTTGAACATTAGACATATCGAAAATAACCAAAATATCTTATGCTAACCCAAACCAATTCGTCTGCTATTTAATTAAGTGAAATAGGTCAAAATGTATACAATGTAGTTGTTCAAACTTATCTTCAACATATTTATTTTTTTAGTAGTTTACGTCAACTGATTCGCATTAGCAGTTCGTTTTTGAATCTAATCTATTTAAAGGTTTAGATCTTTTCAAAAAGTACATCAAGCGACTTCAACGCAATCTACTAGTGATTAAGATGCTGTTTAATCAACTCAATTAGTTGAAACGATTACAATTAATTAAGGTATTAATTTACTAAAGGCTTTAAACATAGCTTTCAACTTTAGCCAATTAGTAACCAAACAAATTTTTTTTAAAAGTATAACTCGTTTAGCATATGGGTCGATTTTTGGAATTTATAAGTTGAATATATTTTTTTAAAACTTTAAAGCTGAATAACTTCTGATCTACTAGCCCATTCTAAATGATTTTACTACCAAAATGTTCGTCTCTTTGAGACGATTCCAACGACCCCAAAATCATTAAAATCCGATCACAGGATCATAAGATAATGCACTGTCAAATAGTGACGCACCTAGAAAATGAGGTTGATTGGTTAGACCTATGTCTAACCAATCAACCCCACTCTCTAGGTGCGACACTATTTGACAGTGCATTATCTTATGATCCTGTGATCGGATTTTAATGATTTTGGGGTCGTTGGAATCGTCTCAAAGAGACGAACATTTTGGTAGTAAAATCGTTTAGAACGGGCTAGTAGATCAGAAGTTATTCAGCTTTAAAGTCTTAAAAAAATACACTCAACTTATAAATTCCAAAAATCAGCCCATATGGTTTATTCAATTGTTAATTTTTCACTTATTCATTAATTAGATACCTGCTATTTTGTTAGATTGGTCGTACTATCTTGCAAGTATTCGTTCTGCTAACGGTTAGGGAGCTTTCAGAAATTACGTAATTTTTGGGTGAGTGGGTGGGGTCGCCAAAATATCAGGTTATAATTCTGGTCAAAATTTTATAATTCTGGCCAAAAGTATAAAATTATAAAATTATTAATAACTTTTGATCTACTTGCCAATTTAGATGATTTAACTACCAAAATGCTCATCTCAATGAGACGATTCTAACAAGCCCAAAATCATTAAAATCTAATTACAGGATCCCAAGATTGTTCAACTTTTGTGTAATTTTAATAGTGATTTTTTAAAATCACTAAGTAAATTTCTTTAACATTGAATAACTTTTGATCCACTAGTCCGTTTTGGATGATTTAACTACCAAAATATTCGTCTCAGTTAGACGATTCTACAAGCCCAAAATCGCTAAATTCCAATCACAGGATCCCAAGATCGATAAAGATTTGTATTGTTATTAACAATACAAATCTTTATCGATCTTGTGATCCTGTGATTGGAATTTAGCGATCATCCAAAACGGACTAGTGGATCAAAAGTTATTCAATGTTAAAGAAATTTACTTAGTGATTCTAAAAAATCACTATTAAAATTACACAAAAGTTGAACGATCTTGGGATCCAGTGATTAGATTTTACCGATTTTGAGCTTGTGAGAATCGTCTCATTGAGATGAGCATTTTGGTAGTTAATTTACAAAACGGACCAGTGGATCAAAAGTTATTATCAATTCAAAAAATTAGACATATAAATAATTTTTAAAAAAATATAAAATTTGATTGGCTAATAGGGTATCAGGTGTGGGTGGGTGGGTAAAATTTTGAAATTTATTAGTAACAAAAAATTATGTAATTTCTGGAAGCTTCCTTACAACGCTTCTACTACTAATCAACCATTCAATATGCCTGTTCAAGAACCACCTCAATCAACTCCTTTGTTTGCTTCACTAGCTACTTCGTTAGTACCAATAAGAAAAAAAACTTATTACGTTTTAAATATTGATTAATAACTTTACAATCAAATTTTAAATATATTTATACGATTCAAATGAAAATAATTTATTATAATTCGCCTAGTAATGGCAGAGATGCAGTAACTCTACTAGAGTTAACGATTGACAAGCATGAATTAAAAAATATCCAAAGCATAATAAAAAAAAAATAATCAAAAAGCCTATCTACTTTTACTATTGATTGTCTTAATATTCATATCCCACTATTCTAATATCATTTTGATAACTATAATCAACTTGAAATATTGTTTGTCCCAATAAATTTTTGTTTTTTTTATAAATAATAATTACCACCTTGAATTTAATATATATGTTTATAGGCAGTAGTACAAATATATTTTTTTCTAATCTTTTAGGCAATTTGATTGGCCTGTTTAACAGACATGTCCCAGACATGTCTCAGACAAAGTTAAAAATTAGTGGAACAATTCCATGTACAATGCTTTGCTAGAACATCACTGCGGATATGGGACATGGGACATTGTCTGAGACTGTTCGTGTCTGTGTAAAATTGTCAGAACAACGTCTGTGTACAACACTACCCGATATTATACCGATATATATAACTTTGATCTGTGTAATATCATAAATAAATTATTTCAATAGGAAGATATACAAACAAACCTAATAATTATTTGATTTGAAGTTCTTCCGTACTCAAATAAAAATAAATTAAAATATTATATTAATATCTTTATAATATTATTTAAAAATTACTTCATTAAGAAGATATGTGAACGAAATTATTAATAACAAATTATCACATATTCTGCATTATTCCTTGGAATTCTTCTGTACTTAAATAAAAGATTTAACATTATATATATTAAATTAATATTACTTAAATATTATTAAATAAATAACAATTATATTAAAATAATATATCTATTACTTGAACAATGCACCAATTTGATTGTTATATGATTATCAGAGTTTGGTATTGTTCTTTGATTTTTTTTATACTTGAATATTATATGCATTCTAATATATGTTCCTTTGATTTTCTTTTTGTATTCAGTTAAAATTTTATTGTTGTATGCATTATATACGTAGTATAACACTATAATATATTTAAGTAAAAGCTAATTAGGAAAATACACAAACAAACTTAATAATTACTTGATCTGAAGTTCTTCTAAACTCAAATAAAAATAAATTAAACCATTATATTAATATCGCTATAATATTATTAAAAAAATTACTCCAATAGGAAGATATACGAACGAACTTAATAATTACTTGATCTGAAGTTCTTCTGTACTCGAATAAAAATAAATTAATTGGTGATCCGCGAGTCAACCAGAGAGTGGTCATAGTGAAACATGACGCAGATTACTTATAGAAATTAGGGTTTTGCGAATGTGGAGTGCATGCATCTAAAACTTTTTTTTATACTAAGTTAATCACTCTTCTGACTTAAGAGACTTTTGTAGAGCTCGTCAAGACGCATCTAATGGTGGGTAGAGCGTCAAAATCGGCCTGGTGGGTGCTGAGATATCTTTAAAAAACGTTTCTTTTACTATGTAAATTTCTTTGCAAACAATAGTATTGTTTGTAAAGAAATTTACATAGTAAAAGAAACGTTTTTTAAAGATATCTCAGCACCCACCAGGCCGATTTTGACGCTCTACCCACCATTAGATGCGTCTTGACGAGCTCTACAAAAGTCTCTTAAGTCAGAAGAGTGATTAACTTAGTATAAAAAAAAGTTTTAGATGCATGCACTCCACATTCGCAAAACCCTAATTTCTATAAGTAATCTGCATCACGTTTCACTATGACCACTCTCTGGTTGACTCGCGGATCACCAATTAAACCATTATATTAATATCGTTATAATATCATTAAAAAATTACTTCATTAGGATGATATACAAATGAACTTAATAATTACTTGATTCGAAGTTCTTCCATACTTGAATAAAAATAAATTAAAACATTATATTAATATTGTTATGATAGGAAGATATGCGAAAGAAACTAGCAATAACCAAATTATTACATATTCCACAATTTTCTTGGAATTCTTCTGTACTTGAATAGAGGATTGAACATTAAATTAATATCACTTAAAATATTATTAAATAAATAATAATTATATTAAAATAATGTACCTATCACTTGGACAATGCACTAATTTGATTGTTATATAATTATCAGGGTTCAGTATTGTTCTTATTGTTCTTTGATTTTCTTTCGTACTTAAGTATTATATGTATTCTAATGTATGATTATAAATGCTTGATATTGTTTGGCATGTTCCTTTGATTTTCTTTTCATATTCAAATAAAATTTATGTTCATGCATTATATATGTACATAGTATAACACTATATTTAGGTAAAAGACAAACTTATTAATTGACTAAAAAGATATACAAAGAAAAATAATTTTACCTTTTTCTAGGAAAATACACAAAAAGTTTTAATTAAACGAGATAATCAAAAATTGGTACTATTTTTTCAAAAAAAAGTATTTTTTATTTAAGAAAATATGTTTATTATAGCAATAATATAAGTGAAAAACTTGGCATATATTTTTTATAGAATATCAGCTCTCATAATTAAGATTATTTTTTCTTGTTATAGTTAAATACATTTATCTTTAACTTTCTGAAGAGTTTTGTTTTATTTGAAATATTTATGCAGCCTAAGAAAAGTGCAGTTTATTACGTGATTTCTTTTTATTATAGGCCCATATCCTCTCTTGTGATAATAATGTTGAATCTCTTAAAACTTATATGCACTGTAGACAAATTACATATATTAGTATTTAAAAGAATATCAAGTTTGCAAAAAATTATAAGCTATTAGATTTATATAGAGAAAAACTTTGTAAATTAATTTTTTATTAGATTTGACAAATTAAGATTATTTATTAATTGCGCTTAAATAAAATATTATCAATAAAGCTAAAAATAGAAGCGTTGCTCTAGATTTACAATAGTTTCTGTTTTATAGTATAATATATTTGTGCCTTTGATTGGTCATGCACTAAGCTCATTATGCACAATTAGATCAATTCTTGATTTAATATATGTAGGACTCCACAATTGATTTCTTTAATTTAATTCAATCAAATATTTGATCTCAAATAAAATCAATTACAGGAATTTTAAATCAAATCAAATTCAAATTAACAAAATATTTGATTTGAATTCAACAAATATTTAAAAATTTTTATTAAAACTATAGATACAATAGCTATTTATAAGGGATGTCTAAAGCAAAAACAACTTATATTTAATAATTTTTTTAATTAACTTTAGAGTTAGGATTATCCTATATTAGGGTTAAATTAGGTTTTAAATAAAGAAAAAATGTATGTATCGCGCTATATGACACAATTATATATCGCACTCTATAAGGACAGGTGTAACATGATATCAAAACAATAAAAAAACGAAACACTTTACTTTATTTTAATTAGGGTTTTAGAGTTAGGGTAAGTGCGGTTTTGGGTTAGAGTAATGGATAGTTTATATCAAAAATTTGCAATGAATTTTTTTTGTTAAAACACGAAGGGCTGTTTTTTATTCAAAATTTTGATTTAAGTTTTTTGTATTTTTTATGTTAACACCTGATTGGTTGGGCGATAAATAAGAGTATTGCACTGTGCGATATATAGATAACTCCTTAAATAAATATATATAAGCAAAATTGCCTTCTCAACATGTTTGATTAATATATCAAGATAGGTTAGAATGCTGTTTTTTGTATTTTTTAAGGTTTTCGCTTTTCTTTTATTTACAAAGATCATTAAAATTTTATAATTTGATTGGCAGCTGATCATATAATTTGTTTTTGCTTTAGACAACCCCTATTTATACAAAATTTTACTAAGACAACTGCCTTTTTTATTGATTAAAATAATATTTTTTATTTACTGCAAAAAATTGATTAATTTAGTAAACTTTTGTTGTATAAATTGAAAATTTTGAAAAGTGACCAAATTTTAAAATTTTTTAAAAATTACAAATAAATTTTATATGGCAGTTTACAGTATTTAACTAATCATTATTTATTTTTTTTTTATTTTTTTTTTTTTTTATAAAGTGAACTCATTGTTCATTATTTATATTAATTGCTACAAATGTAATTATAGTACAAATTTTATTATATACTATAAACTTAGAACTAATTTATCCTTGAGTTATACTCTACCTAAATTTGAACCCCTGTAAGTATCAAATCAGAATTTATGCTTCAAAATCTACTTTATTTCTCTACAATTGTATTCCCCTATCTCTCACAAATAGGTAATCGAAGATTATCTGCAGTATTCATAAATCGTTGCTTAATTTACTTCCTATTTGGTGGATAAAAAGGTGCAAAATTCTCTATTACTAAGTAATTCCTGTATTTATACTGCATGACCTTACTTGTAATAGGCCTTCAACTTACTACTACCAAAATCTTAGATGTTTCTATAGTGTCCCACTTTCTAATTAACGTCTTTTTAGCTTCAGTATGCAAACCATTATTATATATAAAGAGACTCCTGTGTATTGGTAAGATAAAGCTATGTTGCATAACTAAAGTTACTCCAACTAGGGTTTATAGTACTAAACTACTTCTATATATCTCTAAGTATAGCCACTTTTAACATTTCTTTACATTTATAGTTTCCTATCTTGATTTTTTCACATGTGCCAGAAGTGTTTCTTGTATCGTAGCCTGTTCCTGCAGGTTTCTGTATATTCCTCCATTTTTATCTTTTTTTACAAAAAACCTTCTTGCCAGAAACTTCTATCAATCAAATATTTATATGAACTTTTACTGAGTATGAAACAAGTATTCATAGATTTATTCATTTACTAGGACTTGAACCAGACCTCAAGTATAGGGTATAGACGCCTAGACCACTAGACTACAGGCCCTATACACTTAAATTTGATTTGATTTGATCAAATTAAATCAAATTTAAATTAAAGGTTTTTTTGATTTGATCAAATTCAAATATGTCTGATATTCAATTTGATTCAACTTTGAAGAATCCTAAATATATATTTATATGTGCAAGTTATATGTAGCATGTACATTATACATATTATATATAATATATACTATTAGTATAGAATGGCTCAAAATGTTTAAGTATGTGATATTTTTAAGAGTTATACAATGAAATAGCTCAAAATATTCAAAATATGCAATATTTTAACATTAATTAACTAAGTAGGCTAAGTAGATTTTGTAATATTGACTTAGTTTATATTTTAGGTCCTAACTACCAATATAAAGTGACAACTAATAAAATTATTTTTGAGTTTATATAGGCTAATTGTACTGGGCCTGTGCTATACCACATATGCTTGAAAAATTTTAATACAGACTAATCAGATTTTAATTAAATACTATAGTAACAGAAAATATAATATGTAAGTTCTATAACAGAATTTATCACTAAAACAATTTATAGTAAAAATTATTTGCAACAAACTAACTTTAATATATAGTGATTACCACAATAATGGATAATCTGTAGCAAAATTTTTTATATACTAATATTAATTTAATTATCAAATATAGCTATTCAATAGAAAAGAGAGAAATCTATTTTAGATTCAGTTAAAAGTTTTAAAAAAACTATGCTAAATCATTTTTATTAGCAGAATTAATTGAACTTAAAATGTTCTGAGTAGAGACTGCAATAATCATTGTTGTAATCAAAAATGTAAAAATGTGATATAACATGGCTTTTTAAAAACCTATGAATCTAAAAATATATTTTTCTCATTTTTATTAAAAAAGTTTTATAACAGAATTTATAATGATGATAATTCAATTTAATCTTAACCACATATATTGGTATTCAAATTTAATTTTATATTGTGTATACTACAATAAATTATAAATTTGTAATAAAATTTTTAATAATAATAATAATATTTCAAAAAAAATAAAATAAGTTATATGAATATGCAACTTATTATACTACTATAAACTGCCATATAAAAGATCCCCTATGATAGTAAATCTATTATATATTATCTCTGGGTCTCAATATAGGTTGAGATTTTTGTAAAAATTAAAATATATTATAAAATCTAAAATAATAAAACCCCAAATATACTATAGGATAAACATTTAGATAGTTTGAAAACAAAATGTAACTTACCAATAGTTAGGTTCTGCAATTTGATTTGATCTTCAAATATTTGAATCAAATATTTGATCAAATTCAAATTCAAATTTGACTATATTTGATTTGATCAAATTCAAATATGGCCAAATTTGATTTGATTTGATTTGAAAATTACTATTAAAAATTCAAATTCAAATCAAATTCAAATTCAAATATTTGAATCAAATCAAATTCAAATTAGGGTCAATTTGATTTGATCAAATTCAAATTGATTCAATATTTGATTTGATTTGAATTTGAAAAACCCTACCAATAGTACTTTATTTATTTATATTGCCTGATACTGAACTCCACATAAAATCCTTCTGATTATCAAACCCATATCCATACAATAAATCTACAGATCTACTATTGGGTTTAAAATTGAGAAAATATAACAGACTTGGGTCTTTTATATAGTAATTTATAGTAGTTTTTAGATTATTGCCTAAATTTTCTAAAGAATCTATTTACTAAGTTATATAAAGGAAATTAGTTTAGTTCAAAAGCCTTGTAGATCCCTTTTTTAGAATTTTATTGCTAAAAATTTTTTTTTAAAAAAAATAAAAATTCAAGTAATCAAATTAAAATTTTTATTTTATGTTATAAAACCAAAAAATTAACTTTTAAAGCCTTAGGGGAGCACCATTTATCATCTGATTTGTTGCTACTAAGAGGCTACCCCCCACCTGATCGTCAAATACCATGATTTGATCGGCTAAAATTTTTAATATTTGTAAAAATTTGTAAAATTTAGCATTAAATAACTTTTGAATCAGTGATCCGTTTTGGATGATTTTACTACCAAAATGTTCGTCTCAATGAGACGATTCCAACGAGCCTAAAATCATCAAAATCCAATCACAAAATCCCAAGATCATTATAGATTTGTCTGCTTTAATTATATTATTTTCATATATATTAAAAATTATTATTAAAGATTTTATAACTTTAATATTAAATAACTCTTGAACCAGTAATCCGTTTTGGATGAATTTACTACCAAAATGCTCACTCAATGAGACGATTCCAACGAACCTAAAATCATTAAATTCTGATCACGGGATCCAGAGATCATTATAGATTTGTATTATTTTTAATAAATTATATTAAAATAACACAAATCTATAACGATCTCTGGATCCCGTAATCAGAATTTAACGATTTTAGATTCATTAGAATCGTCTCATTGAGACGAGCATTTTGGTAGTTAAATCATCCAAAACGGATCACTGGTTCAAGAGTTATTTAATATTAGATCTTTAATAATAATTTTTAATATATACGAAAATAATATACTTAAAGCAGACAAATCTATAACGATCTTGGGATCCTGTGATTGGATTTTGATGATTTTAGGCTCGTTGGAATCGTTTCATTGAGACGAACATTTTGGTAGTAAAATCATCCAAAACGGATCACTGGTTCAAAAGTTATTTAATGTTAAATTTTAAAAAATTTTAAAAATTTTAATAATTTTAGCCAATCAAAAGTTATCTGCTGTTAGGACCTGATAATTTTCTGACCCTCCCCCCCTACCCTAAAAATCAGATGATAAATGGCGCTCCCCTTAGTTATTAAGAAAATTAGGTTTAAAATTTAACTAAAATTTACAAATTTTGATTATATATTGTTATTTATTATTATTATTTATAATTAATAGGGGGTTATATATTGATAATCATTAGGTGATTACTATCGATATAAATTATTTGCAAATTTTGGTAATATAGAAAAAAACTATTTTGGTTTTTATATCAAAAGAAGGTTTAATTGATTTGTAACCGTAGGTTACAGAATAAATTTATAACCGTAAATACTAAGATCAGGTGTAACGTGACTATCAAACCAAGCTTTCTATAAAAATAAAACCATGCGATTAGGGTTAGGGTTAGAGTGAGGCTTGGTGTAAGGCTTTGGGTTAGAGAGGGCTTTAGTTACATTAAAATTTAGCAAGGAATTTTTTTTGTTAAAAACCGAAAGGTAGTTTCATATGTGAAATTTTGATTTAAAAGCAATTTTTGGCAAAACGATCGTTTTTTTGACTTTTTCAAATGTGTAACGTTACACCTGATCTTAGAATTTGATTGGCATGTTGGGATGGGTTACAGTAACCGCGGTTACAAATTAATTAATCCTCAAAAGAATATAATTTTATTTTACAAAAGTTTTTGTTTAAAGGTTTTAATTCATTTGTTTATTATACAAATCTTATTCAAATTTCTTGAGCCATGGGTACTTATATATCAAAATTATTAAAAAATCTTTAAACAAACCAGGCAATACAATATTAATATTTTTACTTTAATCAATATTTTTTACTATCAATTTAATAATTTTTTTGGACTAGCTACTATTTCAATTTGAATAACATTCAAATCACTGCACTTTGGAGGTTCTAACTATCCTTTTTATTCAATTTCTAAAAACTACTAACAAACAATTCAAGCTTAATGCCAACTATATTGATTTTATTGCTTTATAGCAAGCACTTTATTTTTATTTTATTACTATCTATAATATATATTACTAATTAATTCTCTAGTACTAATATTCTTTTATAACAATAAGTCCTCATAGAACTTTTTCAAAATTGTATTCAACAATATCAACAAATAGTACTTTACTTTCTATACAAATGGCTCAGTTATAAAAATTGGTACCAACTAATACTCTATAGGTATTGACTAAATAAAAACTTATAACAATTAATTATTTACCAGGTTTTAGCATAACTATATAACTAGTCTTTATTTTATAAAGCTAAACTTCTTATTATTCTTTTAGCTATATCTATAATACTATATAATTCTACTATTGATATTTTTACAAATTTATTCAAATACAACAAGTTCTTATTTATCTTTAAACACTTTTTCAAATATTTTAACTTTTGGTTAACATTATTTTTGGATGCCTTCAAATACTTAATAAAAACTAAAATTATTAAATTATTTATAAATACTATTTCTTAAACTGTATTCCAGACAAATTTGTCTAAAAAATTAAAAAGTATTTATAATTTTTAAATAAACAAAAATTTATTAAAAATATAAAGTATACTTACTTTATAAAATACTTTTTTTAAACCATATTTTATGAACTTTTTAAAAAAATTTTTTAAAATTATTAAAAAATTTTTAAACAATAAAACTTAATTTTTTTTTAACTTTTCTTAAATTTTATATAATTTTTATCTATATAAAAATTTTTGCTTCTAATACAAGTCTTAATTTTTACAAGTAAAATTACAAAAGTTGCAATAATAAAAGTTGTAGTCCTTTTTATAAACTACAAAATTGTATTAAAAGCAGAAAGCTAGAGCTAATATTTAATGAGTTTACCAAGAATTAGTGAATAATTTTTTTAAAAAATTATCTATTTCTAGCTTATAATCAACTTACACTTTTTTTCTTATAATATAAAATTAAATTTTACTAAAATACAATCCTTATTTTCAAATATTATCAAATAAAATTTTATTTTAATATTTTAATTTTAGCATATTTATAGTATTTTTCTAGACAAATTTGCCTGGAAAAACCTACAGATTAAAGAATATATAAAATTAAAAATTTACTATTAAATTATCTAAATAAACTTGTTCAACGTATCAAAGTACGTATAAATTTAGACAATTTTTTACTCTCACTTCATAAAAAAATATCAATATTTCAAGAATTAAACTATGTACTGTACATAGCATTTTGTGTAACAAATTTGTCAAAAAATGGTAACTCATAGTCAAACATATGCGGTAGCTTGCTAGGTTAATAAAAAAAAGTTTTTTTTTCAAAAAAATGTTGCAAACATAGTATAAATTAATTCTAATGCCAAGATACAAGCTTCAATTACAGTATTATAGATGGGGCGTTTGTTTTGGGTCTTGGGTAAGCGATATAGTTTGATTAGAATCATACTACATAATCTTGTATGTATGTACGAATTTTTTAAGGGAGTATTATTATTTGAACATAAGGAGTTAACCAAAGTATAATTCGTAACGCAGATCTTTTTTACAATGTGTTAATGGAATGATTGTTCATGTATCCAATAAAAAAATACGAAGCAAGAAATTAAGACTCAATAGGAACTAATGTACGTGTAATTAAATGCTAAATATCGATATCAGTAAATGTATAAAATTCTAATCTACAAAAGTTACAGCTTTTATAATTGGTAATATGATTAATAATGATCGTATTCCGGTCGATACACATTTGATGTGTTACATCCGTAGCGCGTTTCAATCCTGATTGACGATACCAAATTCGGAACTTTCATGTGTTAAAAACATGAAATCATGACGATTACGCGTCACTTATAGATGAACGATGTTTACGTGCTTTACGGCACCTAATCCATTGTTCAACATCAAGTCTAAGTTTTATACATTCAACAAATCCATAGGCCATAGTTCCTCGTTTTACCTCTATAAAACCGAAACGATAAAATATTTCTAATGCTGGACCTTGCCAGGCTGAAGTAAGAACAGCCAAACTTTTTGCATTCTTTTTGTGTATAAATTTTATCGCATGATTCAATAATGCAGTAGCGATTCCCTGTCGTTTATAATTTGTAGCCACGCATAAATGCTTTATATGAGGAGCACATGGTTCTATAAAATATTGTTTTTTTAGGGGATCACCATCTTCATCGTCCACGATTTCTAGAAAGCCTACCACTTTATTTCCAGCATCTTTGTCCACAGCAACCCAAAACTTCGAAATGCGATCATTATGAAATGGATCGACAGTATCGACGGTATTTTCTTGTGAATAATAATGTTTATCAAATTTTGTTGGTTGTTGTACGAAATTATTACCGTATTTTTCAGAAATTTTGGCCAAATCAGTATGAATTACAAGTCGTGTTTCATAGGAAATTGAACTTGTTATGATTCTTCGAACATTAACGTAGAGGAAAAAACCCCAACCACAGAAAACGAGGAGCATAAACAATAAATGTATACTGCTATGATTTTTTACGGTAAAATATGTTAAACCTAACCATAAACAAAGAAGATAACGATGCTGCATGATATCACTGATAGCATATGGGACATTACTATTAATGGTATAAAAGAAATTTATAATTAGGATGAGAATGATTTATTGACGAAAAAAAAAAAGTAGAAGAAACTTACTCCATCATTGAGTTAGCATAAATCCTTTGAATTTCATCGCAATCTTTTTGTTGAAATTTTCGAATTCGGATATGCTCAGGAAGAGAATTTGAGGAATAATAAGGTTTTTTGCCGTCTTTCCGAGAAATTTTCGACATTTTTTATTTTTTATTTTTTTTTATTTTTTTTTTTATATCTAAGAAATATAAAAACAGAATTAATACAAAGGAATAAAGGTTAGGTAATTCAAGAAAGCGACAGTGAGAAAGAGTTTAAGGTTTACAATAATTTATATTAAACTTTACATTTAGACTTGTGTTAAAAAGGGACTTCGGGCTGAAAAATTGAGGCGACGGATCAAATATGTACACAAAGTCATGAAATCCAGCTGACACGGTATAACTAACATGAAACATAAAAACAAATTGTAGACACAAATTTGCCAAAAACTTGCTTTCAAATTAAGGAAAATGGGAATTTTAGTGTGCGAAGTATCTTTTTCAAATGACTGTGATATTTACGCAATGGTTACACGAAGCTATCCAATTTGAGAAATGACGAGAACAATATATATATTTCGGATTTGTGGTATGTTTTACCTGCATAAATAAAACTTACAATTTTATTACATATATTACATAGATTTACATATATTTACATATATTACATTAAAAAAAAATAAATGAATAATATGATGGTAATCTGCAACAACGTGACGCAACGTGAATTTCCCCCGCATTGAAAAAAGTTAAGTAACCCGCGCATAAGAACAGGTCATTTGACAATTGCAGTCAATAACTATATGAACTTTGTCAAAATTAATGTTTTGATATGCAAGGCACAACTAACGTCATAAAGGTTTTATCCGAAAAGCTTTGATTTTAGTTCTATAGTTGAAGTCGCGTGATATTAATAAGAATGCATCAAAAAATTGCGATAAGAGACTGAAAGTTTCAAAAAATATTATTAGATATATCCGCGGCTCGAAGCATCCCATCAGTTATTAAATTATCTGCAAAGGTGCGTTTGTGTTCCATCTAGTTTAACAACGGTTCTGTATAACCAGTTGATCTTTTCTACTAAAGTCATGTCGTCGTATAAATGTGTAATAAACAATCCAGACGCCAAGTTTTTTTGTGTATAAATATTTATTATCATTTATTGGCTTACAATAACTTTTGGAAGTATAACTTGCAGGTCCCATCAGCTCATTCCTCAGAAATACACAAAGTTTAGACAGCGAAAAAATTAATTGGGTCGCGTGTACGCATGTTTACTTCTTCTCATATCATTTCCGAAATTTGAAATTTGAGGTAGACATACTGCAATGTCAAGGTGCGAATTTAGAAATAAATTCAAAGTATTTGTAACTAGATTATCAAAATTTCACTGATCATAACTTTTTAATATAAAAGCTAGAAATATAAATTTTGTAATTGGCAAACTTTCATTTTTGGATGCATGCAGTAATTGTTATCTTAAAAAATTTAGCCTGACTAATCATCATAAAATCTTGTATAGAAATTTCTCGGTCATTCACCTCTTATTAAAGTTTTAAGACGCCAATAAATATATAAATATTATATTATTATTATTAATCTTTTAATAATTGTATATTATTGGGCAGGCTAGTCTGGCTAGTCTATACGTATTATAATTATTGCCAAATTACATACGTACTTAAAAGCCTGGCAACACTATAACTATAACCTATAACTATACGTATTCGATATAATATTTATACGAATAAATTCGATGTTAAACTAGTCATGTGATTGTATAACTGTGGCGCGTTTGTGAAATTTAATTATCCCAAGGTACAAAGTTCGTTATATTTGCTATTGTTTTTTTTTTTTTGTAACCCGTTTTTTCGTGAGAAAATAGGTCAGATGTTATTCATAAAGAAATGTCGAAAAAAATTGTATGCTTTATACTTTGCTTCAAAAGGTTTAACGCATATTACTACTCTAAAAGCTTTTTTTTAACTATGCTGCTTGTGAAAAAGTTGATTACTAAAGCTATGCCGAAGTAAGTTGATATTATTAGCTAATTAATTTTATCAAATAATAGAGATTAGTTTACAAAAGTAATAACTTTGAAGTTTATTGTTGCTAAGTAGTAGATCTAAATTACTTTGAACTTATTCTTATTTATATAGTATGTAATAGATATTTCACTTTTCATCATAGAAATCATCTTAAATACCATCGTGGATCATTATGCAGTATTGTGAAATAGCCACAATACGCATAATATCGTTGTGACGACAAAACGTATAATAGATATTTCACTTTCATCATAGATATCATCATAGATACCATCTCGGATCATTATGCAGTATTGTGGCGTAACCACAATATTGCATAATGTCGTTGTAGACGACAAATACGTATAATAACTTATTTATTATACGGAACCTAGCGCCCATGATTTTATAACCATGGCAAAATAAATCTTTTTTTTTTTTTTGGATTTTTTCTTGTTTACATTTTTTATAGAGTTTAAAAATGAAGTTTGCCATGAAAAGATCTATAAAAAAATATCACTGTGAATATATCAGCAAAAAAAGCTATATAATAATTTTACAAATACAGTTAACCCTTCCAAAACCGATCTTGTCAAAACTGATAACCCATTAACCAAGTCCGTTTTTGCTATATGAATCTATATAATATTACTGTATAATGATTTCGCATGCACACCAGTTTGGGGAGTTTTAACTATATAAAATTATAAGTTTAAAAGATCCATTTAAATATAAATTATTACAATATTATTTAGAAAATGTTGCTTATAAAGATTTAGAATTAGAATTAAGCATGAATCAGATTATATGTAAAATTTCATATTGAAAAAATAGTAAAGTATTTTGTTATCAAAGATTTTTATATGAAATTTTATAAATTGGTTAAACTAAAAATAGTAATAATTACTAATTTAATTTTTAAAAATAGGCCAATTCTATTTTGATCCGGGTCAAAATGACCCTCTCTAAGAATTTAGAGTTAGTGTGGGCCGGTCCAAACTAACCCTAAATTCTAAGAAAGGATCATTTTGACCCAGATCAAAATAGAATTTCTTTTTTTTATAGCAAGAACATATAAAATTTGAAAATTTTAAAAAATTTTTATACTATGGTAAAAGTTCCAAAACAAAAATTTTAAACTTCTATTACACTAAAGTTTTTTAATAATTTTAATAATAAAATTAATAAAACAAAACTAATATTTCTTATTTAAAAAATATATAGCCAAAATCAATATTTAAAAATTTTTCAATATTTTAAAAATTAAGCAAACAAATTTGCTTGTTAGTATACTAAGGAATAATACAATAATGATTGAAGTTGATATTATAAAAGAATTTCACTATTTAATTACTATTTACAGGTTTAATAAATAATATAGTAAACAACATTTATATTAGTAAATTAGCAAATAGTTCGATTAGCTATTATATTATATAATAATAATTAGTATTTTAAGCTGGCTAATATAGCTATAGTTAAATCATTTTAAATAGCTAAACTAGCTAATATAATATAATACAAAAAAATAAATTATTTAATTGAATACATATTCAAGTAAATATTAATTTATATGCTATTTATTTATACTGTATATAGTTAATTTTAATATAATGGACATATATATAACAAACAAGAAATAAAACAAATTTTAAAATTTAAAATTTATACAAATCTGTTATATATATATACTAGTAAAAAACTATTAATAACTTTTTAATTTGAATTATTTTAAAAAACTTTTTTGCATAAATTTTTTCACTTTTTAAATCTTGTTTTAAAAATTATTTAAAAATTTAAAAACTATTTACTATAAGTTCCAATAATAGTAAAATAGTTTCTAAGAAATTAAATGATTTTTAAAAAAAATTTAAAAAGATTTTAGTAAACAAAAACATTTTCAAATATTTTATAAGTTGTAAAATGGCTTTAAAAAATTATATTTTATTTGTTAATTAACCTGGTATAGTCAAACCTCCATAAATGCAACCTTCATAAATGCAATATCTCCCTAAACATATACTCTGATTTTTGGAATTTATAAAAAAAGCTTATTTTTTTAAAACTTTAAAGCTAAATAATTTTTGATCTACTGGTCCATTTTAAATAATTTTACTACCAAACTGTTCACTCTTTAAGACAATTCCAATGAGCTAAGAATCATAAAAATCTATTTACAGGGTCATAAAAAAATGTGCTATCAAATAGGTAACACACCTAAAATTGGTTTGGCATAGATCAAACCAATTTCAGTTGTATCACCTATTTGACAGTGCATTTTCTCATGACCCTGTGATTGGATTTTTATAATTTTGGGCTTGTTGGAATTGTTCCAAAGAGATGAACATTTTGGTAGTAAAATCATTTAAAATGAACCAGTAGGTCAAAAATTATAGCTTTAAAGTTTTAAAAAAATAAGCTTTTTTTATAAATTCCAAAAATTAGAGCATATGGGGTGGAGTCAATAGAAATGGGACAAATTTATTAGATAGATTTGTCCCATTTCTATTGACTTCACCCCATATGATACACGTTTTTTTCTTTTTCATAAAATGTTATTAGTGCTAAATGCATGTTCTATATTTTGTAAATACATGTTTTCTTAAATAACATTTTATATCATACTAACCTCTATAAATACATATAGCCAATTAAATTTTAGTATTTAAGATAGGTTATACAGTTTGTGGTAGAAGTTACACAAACTTTATCTAATTTTTAAAGCTGCAATTTAATTGGCTCTCTCTAAATGCAAACCTCCCTAAATGCACATTGTGGGCTTGTCTCTACAAGTTGTATTTATAGAGATTTGACTGTAATTATATTATTAAAGAGCAGAGAACTATATTTGCAAATGTTACTTTACTACTGGTTTATAATCTTACAATTAAAATACAACTCATTCATTTACTATAGGCACTTATTTGTGACTTGTCAAAATAGATTTCATCTCACTATTACCAAGATAAGTATATATCTCAAATTAATAGATCACTGGCTTAGATTTATAGCTAGTCATAACTACCAACTTTTTTTTAAAACTTTTTTTACCTAGATTCTGGCAGAACTATTAACTAACAATAACTGCATAATAAAACTAACAAATATACATAGTAATATAAAAAAGGGGTATATAAAAGAAACAAAAAAAAGGGTACAAAAAAGAAGAAAAAAACACAAATCTAAGTAATAAACCAAATAAAAAAAGAATAAAATAAAAAAAGCAAAAAAAAAGTTCATGGTTTGACATATAACTTATATGTTAGAAGAAAAAGAAAAGAAAAGAAAAAGAACATCCTAAAATATTTTACTAAAATGTTTTACTAATGGGTTCTTTAAAAAACTTCATGTTTCGAGGGTGTGGCGACTTAGGAAAGTTGGTAAGTTGTCACCCCAAGTGGCAGGTCTAGAGTTCAAATCCCACTGGCGACGCTTTTGAAAAATAGACCTGTGTTCCGGTAACTGTGTCTTGTCGATCGGTTGGGTACACTACCTGTAGTCCTTGGTTACCATCTTGAATGAGAGCTTTCAAGCGAAATTGTGTCTTATTACACAGACAAATCCAAGGAACCGGAGAAACAGAAACCCATTTGGCAAGTCCTGAGTGGAGAGGTAGCTAGACTTTCGACGGTACCGGGGAAAAGGATCTTAGCAGTGACTGACCGGAAAACTGGACGAGCAAGAGCCCCTATGGCAAAGGGGGCCCACCAACCTGGCCGCCAGAGAAACCGGAGGAAAAGATCATGTGTTATAGAAGCATGAACCAAGGAAAGGGAGACCTTTGTTTCTTAAAGCCTGGCAGACCTATCCTTCCTGGCCAACTGGATTGGTAGTCTGGTATATCTGTGGAAAAGGATCCAAAGAGTGACTGACCGGGTACTGGGGTCTAGTGCATTTTACTTATTTGCGCGGATAACACAAACCAAAAAAGGGAATCCGATTTTGTAAATAAACTAAGTGCGCGAGATAAAAATTTAGGGTTAGGGCCTTAATGTTAGAGGCTATAGGGTTAGAGTAATGCTTAATATAAGTAAAATTTCATTCCCGTCATTTTTAATTAGTGCACCAAGATTGATTTAAACATTAGTTTTTGCGTATTTTCGCTTTTTTCTTCTTTTACGCGTGTTCGAATTCTTCGTCGGGCTGATCCGGAATAGTCAAAATTTGCACTCTCCGATTGGCTATTTCCTCTCCAGGAGCTTGTATTACCCGCTCAAATAAGTGGATGCGAGTCTAGTGAACTTCGCAAGGGCAGTAGTAGGTAATGGTAGCGGTTGCAGGGTATTCCCCTGACTGCAAGTTGTTTGCCTCGGTGAATGCGTAAGTTACCGAAAGTGTAGGTGAATACCTGTGGGGACAGGTATCACTCTACCAGGTTTCCACCAGGGGCAAATGCTCTCAAATAGGTGTTTGGCTAAAGCCTCAGGGTACTTTCACAGCGAATTACCTGTGAAAGGGTATATTGAGAGGAACATTGAACATGGGTAGAAGCCAGAGAGTTTAAATAGGCAATCCCCTAGCTGGGTTGCAGGTATGGCATCTAGTGTAGAACCTTCGGGCGGACTACTTAAATTAGACAACCAAAAGTTGTACGTGTGGCTAGTTGTACTCTCGTTATACAAATGTAATATGTGGCACAGTCATATTTACCGGGCCAACCCGTTTGGATCAATAAAGTGCTAGGGTACCTAAGTGGTCACCTTAATATTAAAAAAAAAAAAAAAAAAACTTCATGTTTCATTTATTGTTTATTTTGTTGTCAAAATTCACTTATAATCTTGATTTTAATATAGTAGGTGCCTTTGTATACCAAAAAGCCCACTTTGTTAAAAATTCTAAAAGAACAGTTAGTACCAAAAATTTCTATTTGTGGTTTTCTTAGAGAGCATTAGTTTCTTCTTATAAAATTAACATTTACTTTAAACTTCTTTATAGAGCAAAACTAGTGCCGTATGTGTTCAAAATTAAGCTACTATCTAAAATAAGCTACTTCTTTATTTTTTTAAAAAATTAAAGAAAAATTGCTTGCAGTTTTTATATATAAAGTCTAAATTTTACTAAGTAAATCTCAAAAATTTTATTAAGTAAGGGCAGTGTCATTAATCACCTGATTATTTTTTATCAGAGGCCTATCCCTCTCTCTCTTCCTTAATATATATATAGTTAGGTTCTTATATATAATTTCAACTTTTTTTATCTCCTCCCCTCTCTAAAAAATCACCTAATTTTTGTCACTCCCCTAACCTTGTTTAGAATATCAAAATACATTTATAGTAAAAATTTTATAGTATTTGAACAACCTTTTATTAGTATATTTTTTAATTTTTCAAAGAGTTTTACTAAAACACACCTATGGTGTTTTACACTATATTACACAAAACTATTAGAATAGCCAATCAAAATTTAAGATCAGGTGTAACAAAAAATTTCGTTTTTTTGTTTATTTTTTTAAAAAAAACATTCATCTCTCAAAATTTTGCTTATGAAACTACCTTTGGGGCTCTAATAAAAAAAATTCCTTGCTAAATTCTGTATATACTAATGCCCCCGATAAAATCCCAGGCATTATCCTAACCCTAAAGTAATTAAAATTTATTTTTTGCTTTGTAAAAATTTACTTTTTTGTTTTTGTTACACAAATTTGCAAATCTAATTTACCTATAGTAGTAAAACACCATAAGTGCGTTTTATAATAATTGTTTTTCAAAAAATTCAAAAATCTAAAAATAAGCTATTCCACTTTTTCATATAATTTTTTGATTAAAAAAGATAGCTTAATTTTAGACATATATGGTACTTATATGGTGCTTTCTTCTTTAGTAAATAATAAACTCTAAATTTGTTGGCAAGTAGTCTATGAGCTTTATCTTTAAGAAAAGTACCATTTATTATAAGAGAAGAGGTGTTAGCAGTCTATCACATCTATATATTATATATAAAAATTATTATTAGCTACTAATTTAATCACAGAAAGAGAAGGGGTATGATCTTCTAATAAAAATAAATTACATAATAAATAGCACTTCGCTAAACAACAAGAACTATTCCTATTAAATAATAAACTCTAAACCAGTTAGCAAGTAGTCTATAATTCTATTTCATAATCATTATAGTTTATATTAAAATTTTATTACAAGAGGTTTTGAATTTTTGGTAGTACAAGTAATTATTAGAAGAAAGTTTGTTAATTCATGTTTAAAAAATTATATTAACAAACTATTACCATAGATTCCCAAAAATAAGCTACTCCAAAAATAAGCTACCTTTTGGTTTTAAGCAAAAAACCTAAAAACCTCTAATACCCAAAAATAAGCTACTTTGTGTTTTCAAGCAGAAAACAATAGTAAAATTTTTTGTTTCAAAAATAAGCTGCTTCTCAAATTCATACAACATATGCTGATCTTTATTAGTAAATAAACAAGTTTTTAGTAACTTATTATTTTCCCGGTATACTAGAAAAATAACAAGTGGGTGTGGCGACATAGAGAAGCTGTCTGGTTGTCACCCCCCAAGCGACAGGTCTAGAGTTTAAGTCCCACTGGAGACGAATTGAAAAATAGGCCTGTGTTACGGTAACATTTGTTCATCGATCGGTCGGGTATATTACCTGTAACCTTGGTATCACCATCTTGAATGGGAGCATCGGCGTAGTTGTGTAAGTTACACAGATAAATCCAAGGGACCGGAAAAATTGAAACCCGTTTGGCAAGTCCTGAGTAAGGAGAGGACCCCGAACAATATATATAGAGATTATATTGAAATTTTGGCTAAAAAGGTTACTTTTTTACAAAAATGTTACATTTGAAAAGTGGATATTGGTCAAAAGGTTACATTTAAAAGTGGATAAAAGCTTTTAATGTTATATTATTAAAAGTGGATAAAATTAATAAGTTTTAAATAGGTTGTATTTAAAATTTGGATAAAGAAAAAATTTTTTAAAAAAACCTTTTTTTGAAAAAAATTTTTTTTTAAGAAAAATTTTTTTTTTAAGAAAAATTTTTTTTTGAAAAATTTTTTTTTAAGAAAAATTTTTTTTTGGAAAAACTTTTTTTTTGAGATAAATTTTTTTTTGAGAAAAATTTTTTTTTGAGAACTTTTTTTTTGAGAAAAATTTTTTTTAAGAAAAATTTTTTAAGAAAAATTTTTTTTCTTAAAAAATTTTTTTTTAAGAAAAATTTTTTTTTAAAAAAAATTTTTTTTGAAAAAAATTTTTAAAAAAAAGTATTGTTATATTTAATATTTGGTTAAAATTTATTAAATATTAAAGCTTATATGTAAAATATGGTTAATTAGCTCTAATAAAAAGTGGATAAAAATTTTAAAAAGTTTATATTAAAGCTAATGTAACCTCTATATGTATTGTTCGGGGTCCTGTAAGGAGGTAAGGAAGATCTTCCAACGGTACTACAGAAAACTGGAATTTTAACTGAAGACTGAAGAACTGGACGGAAAAAGCCCTATAGCAAGAGAGGACACCAACCTGGCCGCCGGAGTCGTACCGGAGGAAAAGGACCTATGTTATGGAATTAGATACCAAGGAGAGGAAGTCCATCAGGCGCATAAAGCCGGGCCAACCAATCCTTCTGGGCTAACTGGTTTGGTAGTTTGGGAGAGATCAGTAAAGGTTGGAAGAAGGGTTGGATGTGAGTACTGGAGATCGGAATGAACCTGCAAGGGCAGATGGAACTTACTGGCCAATGAAAAGTGGAAGCATGGAGGCGTGTACGTGTCAAGACTCAACGAAGCTCTGGGCGCACCCATATGAGAGTCTTAGGACGTTAAGAGGATTTGGGACCACCAATACGGGTATAGCTGGTACAAGTGCATGTAGTGGTATGAAAGCCGGGTCAGCCGGCCGCCTCATGATGCCATTCAACTATGCTTGGTACTGGAAGCCTTGGCCGGGTCAGCCGGGCACAGCAAAACATGCCTGGATACCTCATTACCATAGCGGAGAGTACAGTCGTTCGCATATTTCTGAATTCAGAATGCTAAATCCTGGGTTCTGAAGTCGCAGGAAAATTGGTTAGTTGCGGCAGCATGCAGGCTTGAGATACTTACCCAATGTGGTAGAGGCAGCTGCATGGCTTGAGATACGAACTCCCAAGAAGTACGCTAGTAGGGAATCTTGGGTGTACCAATTTGGAAGCACAAAGAGCCTACCTGGAATCACATACACCAAATTGGAAGTAACGATACTAGGAAATGTGGGTAAAGTGGTGGACATGTGAATACTAATCAGCAGCTGGGAAGGGATGTACAAAACCAGACTGGCTATATAAATAGGAATATGGCAGGCTCTAGTAGATTAGGTCATGGATAAATAGTCCAAGTCTTGGTACTTAAATAGATAGTACAAAGATTGTAAGCAGTAATGTGTAATGATCAATATACATCTAATAAAGTCCAGAGGCATGGCCTCATCTTAACAACAAAAAAAAAAAAAAAAAAAAAAAAAAAAAAAAAGTATTACTGAAAACTTGTTTTTTTTCACTATCATGGTATTGTGCTATTACGGTATTTTCTACCCAAGAATTTACATATGCATGTACATACGAATTTACTATTGTACATATCTTCTTGCCACGCTAACTTGATTCCTTTAGTGATACATACTAAAATTAAATAATAAAGTAAAATAAAAACGAAATTTATATTTAAATAAAAAATAAGCATAAATAAATCAAAAACAAATAAATTGTTATAAAAGTTAAATAAAAAAATTAATTAAAATACTAAATAAAATAAAATAAATTACCAGTAATATTTAAATTACAATAAATCAAAAAATAAAAGAGAAATATTAAAATAAAAAATAAATAAAAATAAAATAATCAAAAAAAAATTAATTAAAATAAAATAAATCAAAAATAAATAAATTAAAAAAAATTAAGAAAAAAGAAAAAAAATAATATTAAAAAAAATATTAAAAAAAGATCAGGAATAATAAAAAACATTTTTAAAAAAAATTTAAAAAAAAAGAATAAAATAAAAAATAAATAAATAAAAAGGAATAAAAAAAAATAAAAAAAATAAATTAAAAAAGAAAAGAAAAGAATAAAATATGTAAAAAAAAACAGATAATAAAATGCGCCTATAGAGTTTAGCACCATGGTGTTTATCGCCAAGTGTTATACATAAATTAATTTAATAAATATATTTTATTTATGTAGATAGAATATTACATAATATTTGCACAAATATTTGTTAGTATATACAATAATCGACCTTTTAGCTTTTCACTGTACCACTTTTAAACTATCGCTTTTTTGCTCTATTGATTTTTTACATCGTGTTTTTCTTCGATTTGTAGTTTTTTTCTTTTTACTTTACCATCTTCCTGTACCATCTTTTTTGCTCAGCATTACCTTCTTTCTGTCACTTATTTATACTAGTAAGATCTAACATTTTTACTCACTTTAGCTTTTCCTATACTATTTTTCGTCGATTTTTCACATCGTACAGTTTTTATTTTTTTTACTCTGTTTTTTTGTACTATTCTTTTCACTTAGCATTGTCTTTCTTTTTGCCGGTTACTTATATAGATCACATCTCTGGTTCACTTTAAGTAAGTCCTTGCTTTTTTTGGGTCATTTTTTCACTTTGCTCTCATTTTCTAGTCCATATCATCTATTTGCATTGTTGCTTTTTTTGCTCTTCTTATTTATTTGCTCCATATCACCTTTTTTATTCTGTATCGTTTCCAGCTTTGTCCTTTTGGAGTACTTTTTTTTAGGCTGCTTTTGCCTTTTTTTTTCAATCACAATTTATCGTTGTGTTATGTGGTCTATTATTTTTTGTGTCACTTTTCTTTCTATACTTTGAATTACACGTCTTTTTGTGCTTGGATTGCTTTTCTTTTTGTGTTGCTTTGCTTTCAGGTTTTTTTCTGTGAATTTTCTCTCTGGATTACATTATAAATGGCATGTACTTTTCTGATACTTATGATGATTCTGATTACAATGAATTTACAAACAATAATGTGACTGTTATGAATATGTATAACAATTTTAATAGACAATACAATGAATATAATAATAACGATTATGGGTTTTCTATGGATGTGTATAACAATTTTAATGGGCAATACAATAAAGATTATAATATAAACATTAATGAGATTTCTACGAATAAATTTAATAATTTCAACATGATATATAGTGAAGATTATGATGAATCTATAAACGATAATAGGACTTCAACAGATATAGTTAACAATTTTAATATAGAATACAATAATAAAGAAAGAGTAATTGAAGAGAATCAGTCAAGTATGGAAAGCAAGAATGAAGATGCTAAATCTACATATTCGTTAATTAAAAATCATGTTTTCAAATCTTGGAAGGAAGTTGATATGTAAGTGTATACACCAATTTTAATTTATATTGGATTCTTGTTGGAGCTAGAGTTAGAACTTTAAGAATTTTTTCTATTTGGATATAAGTAAAATTAAAAAATATAAATCCAGATTAATCCTATTTAAATCCAGATATAAATATATCCAGATTAATAAAATATATCCGAATATGTTTTATATTCAGATTGATAAATATATTCGGATTGCATATTATATCCGGATATAATATATAATCTGGATATAATTAGTATTATTTATTTCCTGTAGGAGTAGAAATTATAGCAGAGATTACTGACAATTATAGCACATGGATGGCCCAAAGGGCCATCCAAATAGGTAAATGTAAAGAATTTTATTAATCTAAGTGTTTAACATAAGCCATTCAAGCTACTATTTAATTTTATTTTATTCATATTAATTTAGTGTGTAAGTATAAAGAACATTAATTAATCCATGTATTTAAAATAAATTATTCAAGTTTATGAATATTTACTATTTTATTCTTGTTAATTTAGTATGTAAAGAGAGGACCATAAATCAGCTGATTTCCTAGGAGGGGGGCTGAAAAACTAGAAATTTAATATGAAGACCTGACTAAAATAGGGGGGGTCAAAATTTTGGCCAAAATCAAATCAGCTGATTCCTGGCAGCGCCCTAAGTACAAGAACGTTATTAATCTAAGTAATTTAAAATAAGTTCACAAATGTGTACTATTTAATTTTATTTATTCTCGTTAATTTAGTACGTGAGTAAAAAGAACATTTATTAATTAAAGCATTTGAAATAAGCTATTAAGTTTATAATTATTTATTATTTATTTTATTTTAGACAGTAAGTATAAAGAATATTCATAAATTATTCAATTTTATAAATATTTAAAATAAGCTATTCAAGCTCATAAATATTTGCTATTTAATTTTACTTTATTTGCGTTAATTTAGTGAGTGAGTATAAAGAACATTTGTTAATCTGAATAATTAAGATAAGCAATTCAAATTTATGTTATTTACTATTAATTTCTTTTATTTGTATTAATTAGTCAGTGAGTATCATATAAAAATTATTTTGCTAAAGTCTAGTTCAGTTGGGTTCATTTTGTCCAGTTCCGACCTGGTTTATTGTGTTAATTAGACCGGTTTGGCAGGTTCAGACCTGTCTTAAGACTAATTGAAATCCATTGGTCTAAGACTTAACTATATAATATCTCAATTATTTGCATTTAAATTTAAGCATGCATATTAACTATTATATATAATATAATACAATTAATAATCTAAAGAAATTCAAATTACAAAAAATGTGCATATTGTAATGAATATAACATGCGTGATGCATGGTGTCAAACATGTGATCCTGATATAATAATTCAAGAATGGACAAGTGGAAATAAGGATATCGTAATTGCATGAAAGAACTTCAGCTTATAACTGATAATTATAAAGATATAATTGAATGGATTCTGTTTGATAGACTAAATAATATTAAAAAAGTTGGCGAAGGAGAATTTGGCTCTGTATTTTCCAGTGTTGGCATATGACCTATTATGACCGTTATGACCTTTATGACTATTATAGGTCATAAAGTCATAAAAATATAGGATATGAATTATGACCTAGGTCATAATCATATCCAATAGAAATTGCCAAAAAAACCATATAACAAAATTAATAAATTCTAATACTATCTAACGCAATTCTATCTTATAAAGAGACCCACAACACGTAAGTCAAGTTAGAATAATATCGTGCATGATCCATATGTGTGTGCATTATCATCAGGAAATTTATATATATAGATATTGATCGATATATAGCACTTAATCGTTTTATATCGATTATAAAATATCGTTATATATCGATTAATTGTATAAAAATCGATATATATCTATAATCGATATATATCATTTTTTATATTAAATCGTTATATATCTATAAATCGATTATAATCGTAATTATTTGAAACGATATATGACGATTAGCATATCTTTAACGATTACATAGTGTTTTGACCGCGTCACAAAAATTTCAGAGTTCAAACTTTCTTAAGCCCATTTGATTTGTAAGCTGCTATAGATTATAAAAATATACTCCACAAAATGAGCAAAAAAACTTAAAAAAAAAGGCCGTTTTGAATGATTTTTACCCCTCTCTTCCTTTTACCCCTCTCTCTCTTTTACCCCTCTCTTACTTTTACCCCTCTTTTCCTTTTATCCTTCTCACCCTTTTTTTTTTATTTTTAATATTTCGAATATATATATCTCACATATGATATGTGAGATATATATTTAAAAAAATTCGAATGCTAAAAAAAAAATTGCCGCGGTCGTGGTTTATGCGAGTTATCATCATTATTAAAAATGGAAATAGGGTTCGATATAAGAAATCGAACTCAAAACGAGTTTGAAAAAATTTTTTTTCAATTTTAACTCCATGGTTTCTTTTGATATTGTCTTGATACGCCAATTTTTTTAAAAAAACTTGATGGATGTGTTTTATCGCCATATGATCTTAGATAATAAAGGAAGGATTAAAAATTTTGTCAAAGTTGATAACCTATTCAATGCAATATATAAAATTATAACGATAAGCATTGGTAATGACGACTTACGAACAAAATCATAGAAATTAACCAGAACTAATCTTGTAAAAATTTACTTTGTACCGCAACAAGTCACAAAGACTTATTCGCTAAACCAAGTCTAGCTATAATAAAAATTATATTGATATAGTTTGAATGTGCGTAGATGATACTCTTATGCCGATATTGCGATCTTGTTACATGCGTGTGCAATTTTTATTGGTTAAATGTTATGACTTGGTTATGACCTATTAATTTAGTTATATGATCTAGGTCATAATAGTCATATGACCACTGGTCATAACGTTATGACCTTATGACTTTATGACCATAGGTCATATGACCATATGACTAAGGTCATATTAAAATTTTGTTATGACTTATGTCATATTCCATCACTGATACTAAGACTATAGATAGATCAGGTATCATATTAGTTGGTTTTTATACAAATCTTTTTTATTTCAGTCTACCGATTTGCCGAATATAGATAGTATCAATTATACCTTTTATAGTATAAAAACATTAATCAGATATTTCTAGGCATTTGGTCACATGTTAATTAGCCAATCAGATTATGGCCTTTAATTTTTAAAAATTTAATAATTCGTAGTAATGTACAACAAAAATATTTAGTAATAAAAAATTCTTCAAACTTCTCCAAATTTTTAATTGATGATCCAGTAATGCAAATTATTACGTAAATTACTTATAGACGAAATGCCACGATCACCCAAGGAAAAATATTTTTCTTACTAAGTTAATGGGTTATGTCGACTAATTGAAAGTTGTAGAGCTCGTCGAGATGCATCTAACGGTGGTTAGATCATCAAAATCGGCCCAGTAGATGCGGAGATATTGTCGAAAACGATTGGGCAACTATATAAAATTCTATGTAAACAAACATTTGTTTACATAAAATTTTACATAGTCGCCCAATCGTTTTTTGAAGATAACTCAGCATCTACTTGATGAACTAACTACCATTAGATGCGTCTCGACGAGCTCTACAAATTTCAATTAGTCAGCATGATTCATTAATTTATTAAAAAAAATATTTTATAATATAGATTATTATAGCAGAAATGCCAAGATCACCCAAGAAAAAATATTTTTTTTTACTAAGTTAATGAATTATGCCGATTAATTGAAAGTTGTAGAGCTCATTATGACGAATCTAAAAGTGGTAAGATCATAAAAATCGGCCCAGTATATGCTGAGTTATCTTCAAAAAACGATTGGGCGACTATGTAAAATTTTATGTAAACAAATGTTTGTTTACATAGAATTTTATATAGTCACCCAATTGTTTATCAATAATATCTCCGCATCTACTGAGCCGATTTTGATAATCTAACTACCGTTAGATGCGCCTCGACAAGCTCTACAACTTTTAATTAGTCGATATGACTTATTAACTTAGTAAGAAAAATATTTTTCCTTGGGTGATTGTGGCATTTCATCTATAAGTGATTTACATAGTAATTTGCGTCACATTACACTATGATCATGCATCAGTTGACTGGCGGATTATCAATTAAATAAATAAAACTCAGCACAATAAACAACTTTATTTAATGTACTAAGATCAATTTAATTTTCTTATAGTTATTTCTGCATTTTTTTGCAAAAAACAAATATGAAGATATCTTACCAATTACTAATCCAAATTAAACAATTTTTATACTATTTGATTTGTCTCAATGAGACAAATCGAATAGTATAAAGATCACTATACTATAATCGATAGAACCTGAGATATTACTAATAATCCAATTTTTAAATTACTTAAATTATCCTTATTAGTATTGAAACAGGAATTTTGATTTTTTTTACTAAAACCTACAAGATGCTCATGAAACTAATTATTTATAATATAATATATTAAACAAATTAAAGAAAAATCAAACTCAAGAAATAATATTAATTTTTTTAACTACTACTGTACTAATAAACTACTTGGATTTCGCTATTTTTTTTCTTTACAAAAACTTAATCTAACTTTCTTATATGTCATGTGACTTCATTCATTTCTCTTTTAAATAACTGTTTTTTATAACTTCATACCAAACCAATACTTCTTATACAATACCTTATTCTTGCCCATTCCCCTACAATAAATCTTTGTTACCAATGCTTTGCTCAACAAACCAATCATTCTACAACTTACTATTTTTTATACTCATAGTATCTGTTACCAATACCTTATACTTACTATTATCAACTCTATATCTGAACCAGTTCATATCATGACAAATGGATGTTACAAGACTTAATTCATGACACCTTAATACCCATACTAATTGATTGTAAACCTACAATATGGGTCTGGGTTATGGTTTCATATTCTATTCATAGCATCTTACTTTTTTTTTCTTTATTATTTGATCTGTTCGATCAGATCAATAAGCTAATCACCTTTAATATTCTGGTTGTCAACCCGAACTATCAAACCCTCCTATAAGTCAGCCAAACCCATATAGAGTTTCTATCTACTAGGTGGGTACTAATGACAAAGCTAAACTTTTGTTGAGCTAGCAGCAAAGACAAAAGAGATAAGGGGAGTAACAAAAATCAGTGATTTTTTAGGGGAGGAGGGGGGTATAAAAAGTTGAAATTATATATAAGAACCTGACTATTTATATATTAAGAAAGAGGGAGGGGGTAGGCCTTTGATAAAAAATAATTAGATGATTAATGACACTGCCCTAAAACAATTTCCATTCTTACCTCTCTTAACAAGCCAATTTCTATAATCTCATACTTACTTATTAAATATTAATCTTTACTCAATATATTATACTTACTAAACTCTTAAATGCATCTCCCCTTTATCAATATTCTAAGCTTATCCATTAACCATTCTGCATCATAGGCCAGGGTCATAGTTTTGTAACAAAAGGATACCTATGACTTTGTTCATAGCGTTAACATTTGTCACTCAACCCATACACAAATATGACAATGAAATACACTTATGGGATCATCAAGAGAATTGAATTGTGTTCTCTTTTCCTTTACCCTCAATTCAACTTGCTTACATATGACTTTACAAAGACTCATCTTTACTAATACTTTCTTCTTTGTTGCCTCCATCACCCAAATATAGCATAACTGCTTTTGAATTCATCCTCCAATAGTTCTAATTTAAGTTAATTCTATTTCTCCTCACACTACTGTTGCCACAATCAAATGCTCATCATATAGCATTAACGGCCTTACTTAAAAATACCGTATTTTCATAAAAAAGCATCCCATCTAAACTAAACCGGTTGCTGAAATACTGCTAACCTATTATAGACTCTTGCATTATTTGGTCTAATGCAACACCCCTATTTTTTCTAACTGTTAGGTATTTGCTAGTTTTTTTGAAAAACACTTACATGGAATTCTTATTTAAAGGATTTCCTATTTCTTTAGACACATTCCAATTCTCTCTATTCATTACTCTCAGCACAAATACTAGTAGTTGCCACATCCCACACCTTACTTATCAAATTTCAATTCCTGTTTACTATCATACTATCAGATATTTTCAATCATACCATTCGTCACTCGAACTGATTCCTAGCTTACTTAATTAATATTTATTCTTTTTATCATTATACTATCGCTTGCATAAAGACCTCTCCAATACTGTGTACTGTAAATTTGGTGTTGCCCACTCTTGTGCACCAACATACCCTCACCTACTACTACCATCTTTTCAAAACTATCTTCGCATATTATACCTCTACTTACCTATCTTATGAATTTCTATATTAATCACTATTCTCACTTTATCTTTTTTCTTTCTTCTCACTAACCACGCTTAATGCTATCCCTTATTTAAATCTCTTTTAGTCCCTACTCCAACAAAACTTTATCATTATATAGTATAGCAACATTGACATCTCCACTAGCAAATGATCCAGTGCACTTTTTAACCCCAATGCAATACTTCTGAATCTTTCTCTAAACTATTAATATAACTAATAAGGGGCATCTATAAATAACATTATACAAGAGAAGGAGTTGGTTGAATAATAATGTTTTTCTCAATAAGGGGCATCCAGAAATGATGTTATACAAGAGGGGGTGAGGGTCTAACAAAATATAATGTTTTTTCTCTTAAGTAGGAGAAGGTCAAAAAAATATAATGCAATTTTTTTAGAAAAAATCAGCTAAAAACTGATGCAGTGGTCCAAATTTAATGATTTTGGTACCATTTAATGCAACTCGGTGAGATGAGTCGAATGGTACTAATTTCATTTCATTTGGATCACTGGATCAAAAGTTATTGGCCATATACTATTTGTTATTATGCTTTCTTATAAAATGACTATAAAATTAATAGTTTTTGTGAATAGCTATTGATCTAGTAATCCAAATGAAATGATTTTGGTATTATTGGATTCATCTCACTGAGACGAATCGAATGGTATCTAAATCATTCAAATTGGATCACTGTGTCACAATATATTCAAGTTTTTGTGAAATTTTATATATAAACATACAAATTTTGAAAAATTTTTTTATATAGTAGGGGGGTTAAGCGCTACTATGAGGGGGTATATAACGTTATTTATAGATACCTCCTAAGTAGGGGGTCAAAAAAATATAACGTAATTTTTTTAGAAAAAATTGTCTAAAAATTGAGCCAGTGGTCCAAATTTAATGATCTTGGTACTATTCGATTCGTCTCAGTGAGAGAAGTCAAATAGTACCAATTTCATTTCATTTGAATCACTGGATCAAAAGTTATTGGCCAAATACTATTAGTTATTATGTTTTCTTATGTTTTTTGTGAATAACTATTTGGTCAGTGATTCAAATAAAATTATTTTGGTATCATTGGATTCGTCTTACTGAGACAAATTAAATGGTACCTAAATCATCCAAATTGGATCACCATATCACATTATATTCAAGTATTTGTAAAATTTTATATATAAACATACGGATTTTGAAAAATTTTTTTATATACTGTAGTGGAGAGTCAAGCACTACTATAAGGGGGTCTATAATGTTATTTATGGATGCCCCCTAACTAGGGTATATGCATGGTATACTGCATGCATGTTCTATGCATTATAGCTAATTCTGGTTAGAAGTTTGCAGACTAGTTTGAGTCTAAATATTTTATATGTATTTTTTGATACTGAACAAGTTTGCTTAGTGCAAGAAGTAAGAATTAATTAGTAAAAATTTGTGAATCATAAGATTTTATAGAATTTATTAATAAAATTTTACAAAATCTTATGATTCACAAAACTTTACTAATTAACTCTAACTTAATTCACTAAGTAAACTTGTAAAATACATTAAATCAACTAAGTTGTTTTTATTTTACTTGAAATTTGGAGAAAAGATGCATAATTTTAAATTTTTGATCAAAAAGTCAAATTTAAGCATCTTTTCTTCAAATTTTAAGTAAAATAAAAACAATCCCGCTAATTTAATGTATTTTTAGGTGCTAAACAAGTTTACTTAGTGCAATAAGTTAGAATTAATTAATAAAATTTTATAAATCATAAGATTTTATAGAATTTTATTAGTAAAATTTTTTACAAAATCTTAAAATTCACAAATTTTACTAATTAATTCTAACAAAACGCACTAAGTAAACTTGTTTAGCACCTAAAAATACATTAAATTGGCAGTGTTGTTTTTATTTTACTTAAAATTTGGAATAATTTTGGATTTTTGATCAAAAAAGACAAATTTAAAAAACAATCCTGCCAATTTAATGTAGTTTTTAGGTGCTGAACAAGTTTACTTAGTGCGTTTTGTTAGAATTAATTAATAAAAATTTGTGAATTTTAAGATTTTGTAAAATTTTACTAATAAAATTCTATAAAATCTTATGATTCACAAAATTTTACTAATTAATTCTAACTTAATGCACTAAGTAAACTTGTTCAGCACCTAAAACTACATTAAATTAGCAGAGTTGTTTTTATTTTACTTGAAATTTGGAGAAAAGATGCTTATATTTGTCTTTTTTGATCAAAAATCCAAAATTATACATCTTTTCTTCAAATTTTAAGTAAAATAAAAACAACCCTGCTAATTTAATGTATTTTTAGGTGCTGAACAAGTTTACTTAGTGTGTTTTGTTAGAATTAATTAATAAAAATTTGTGAATTTTAAAATTTTGTAAAAATTTTATTAATAAAATTCTATAAAATCTTATGATTCACAAAATTTTATGAATTAATTCTAACTTTATGTACTAAATAAGCTTGAACAGTACAAAAAAATACATATAAAAATTTAGATTCAGTTAGTTTGCAAACTTAAGTTTGAGTCTAATCTAAAGTTTGAATTAATAAAAATTTTAGAGTTTGAGTTTGGTCTAATTCCAGATCAGACTCAGATTGGACCAGACCTGAACTGGATCTAGAAGCACTAGTCACACCAAGATAGTTATTTTGGTAACAAAATTATAAAGTTATTTATTATTAATTGTTTTTTTTGTATGGGTATATTAGTATTAAATTGCTTAAACCATGTGCATTCATGCATGTATGCATCATGCGCATGGCGCTCATCTCTATCCCTAACACTCTTTGTAAGTTATTCTCGTCTTCTACTAAAACCATTTATTTCGTCCTTGTTTCCTTTAAAAATTGGATACATACTTCTAATTTCACCAATTACTTTTAGTTCTTAAATAAATTCTAAACAATCATTTAAATTAAGTATTTTGAGAAGAACATAATTATTGTAATTTCTACTTTATCATGCCAATATGGTTGCAAATCAACCTTTTCCTATATACATAAATTTGGAGCTCATTCAATTAGCATTTTTTTTTTTTGTTTTTTTAAACTTTGGCAATCTCGCTAGTACATCCTTTATTAAGACTTTGCAATGATACATGAATATACAAATTGTAATGAGGATACAACTAGCCACTCGTACACTTTTGGTGTCTAATTTAAGTAGTCCGCCCGAAGGTTCTACACTAGCTGCCATACCTACAACCCGCTACGGGTGTTGCCTATTTAAATCCTCTGATTATTAAATTGCTTACCCAATCATACTTAACAAGTAAATGCCCGATATCACCCGGCTGCTTTTAAAGTGCCCAGAAGCAATCTGCCGCACCAGACCTAATCTACTTACTTTCGACGTATCTGGAAGTTTAACCTCATGATCCATGTCCCACACACTTCAACACGAGGTTTTTCAGCCACCTATCGGTAGCCGAATTGGCCCTTATTAGGTTTATTCTGATCCCGGCCACCCACCTTCTCTTGGTAGTACCATTGTAGATCTTCACTATTACCTTCTAATTCGGGACTTGCCAAACGGGTTTCCATTTCTCCGGTTCTCTGGATTTTCTAATATAACAATAACACCATTGCGCCGTAGCTCCTATTCAAGATAGTGGAACCAAGGTAACAGGCTTTTAACCCAACCGATCTGAGCCATATGGTTATCAAACACATGCCTATTTTCAAAACGTCAACAGTGGGATTCGAACTGTCGACCTGCTGCTTGGGGGTGACACCTTGACCACTTCTCTAAGGTGCCACACCCTCATTAGCATCTTTTTTAATTCATAATCAAAATTTATTATTATTATTATTATTTTTAATATACATTTATATACAACTTTTACTAATTTGTTCACTTTTTAATACCAATAAATAGCATTTTGTATATCTCTTTCAACTTCAACCCTATTTCGACAGTATTGAACAATATTTATTATTCCATCTATACTCCAAGTTGGCAAATTTTTAATAATAAAAGAATGCCTCCTTTTCAAACCCAATTTCTATGTTTATCATTTTTTTTAACTCTAATTCTATACTGATAACAATGACCAATATCATTTGTTCCAAGAGCATTACCCATATTAGCAAATTTTTGATAACAAATGAATGCCTTATATTCATCCTTTTCAACTTCAATTTCATTTAGATAACAAAAACTAATATAAGTCATGGCAGTAGAATAACCTATGTTTGTAGCTTTAATGTATAGTTTGAACGCCTTTCTTTTTGAACCATTGATACTAATAACAAAGCTAAACTTTCGCCAAGCTAGTAGCAAAGACAAAAAAGGTAAAACAATTCCTCATATCCGCAGATTTTTGGAATTCATGCAGATCATTGACGCACTCCAAACATTTTAGTTACACAAATAGGGTGCGTCAGTTAGTTGATATCCAATCACATTGAGCGATTTGTTTTACTGTACTGCCGTATACAAAACCTGAGTTTATTAAATTTCACCTTATATTAGATCCCAGATACACACTTTGTATTTATGACATGCGGTCTAGACATTTGAAAAGAACTACATTTCATTTAAGATCTTAAAATCGTTGCCGTAAGTAGCCGTATACAAGACCCCATGATAGTAGACCTACCACGTAGTATACCCGAATGCGAATCACAGTATCTATATTAATCAAACATGGGTTTTTCAAATATTTGGACCGCCTATTATAAATGCAAAACGTGCATACTCTCCAAAGTTTTCCTCTTAGTAACGTGA
>QKWP01001363.1:24325-39652 GCA_003550325.1 Gigaspora rosea | reverse complement strand
AATGTTATTGAGCTGTGCTCAAGTATCGCACTTATGTAGTGCTACGACAGATCTAAATAAAAAATCTCCATTAGTGTTTGTCGATTCTAAGTGGTTTGTTAGATGCCACCGAAAATTTCCAAATGCAAAAAATAATAAGCGGTTGTTTCTATCACTGATTTACATATAACAAAGATCTATAACAAAACCGCATAAGCTATAATACTTCCCCTAATTAAAAGCCCTTATTTTCAATACATTTTAACTATGATCAAAGCACCGAAAATGCTTTCAATAACTAGGCACGTAAATCAATAAATCACAGTTTACTATTGCGAAGAAGTAAAATGTTCATAACTTTTAAATATATTTACTTACTAAAGTAAAGTAAAGATTGCTATGATTGGTTTTGGTGATTGGTTTTGAGGACGGGCAATTGGTTTGACGTGCTGTAAATATATATAAAATTTTGTTTTTTAATAACTAATTATTAGACAATTTGGGGTGATAAATAATCAGATGATCACTAATTTAGGGTATAAAATGATCAGCTGATATGAAATTTGGAACCCTAAAAAAGGGTAATTCCAAAAATCCGCGGATATGTATCCTTACCTCTCTTAAAAAGCTAATTTCTATGACCTTATTAATGCATTTTATTTACTGAACTCTTAAATTGTTTACCCAACCTTCATCAATATCCAAATTTATCCATTAACCATATTGCATCATGGGCCAGGGTCATGGTCTTGTGACATAAGGATGCCCATGACTTTGTTCACAGCATTACAAAGAGCATGGTCCTATTTGTAGGATCAGCCCAACGAGACAAAAACAAAAAAAAAAGTAAAAAACACCAAAAATACAAAAAAAGAGTGTCTAAACCTGTCTCGAAACATTAATAAAAAATGTCAAGAAGGCAATTTTACCTATAAAACATTTCTAATCCTAATTCCTAACTAACTTTTATTCTAATTTCAATTAAATAAAAAATATAAAGGCACCTGGCTTTAATGGTCACCCAAAAAAGGAAATCAATTTTTAAATAAACTAAATACATAAGATAAAAATTTAGGGTTAGAGGCTTAATATTAAAGGCTATAAAAACAAATTATATGTAAAATTTTATTTCTAATATTTTTAATTAGTGCACCAAGATCAATTTAAATACTATTTTTTGCATATTTTTGCTTTTTTCTCTTTTTGTACATGTACAGATTATATGTCAGGCTGAAATTTTGAAACAGGTTTGTGCAACTTTAGTTTGTGTGCACCGCATAAAATTTTGCAGACATGTAATGATATGCGCTAAAATTCTATTGGCAAAAAAAATTGCGATACGTTATTGCATTTTTCGATTAAAAAGTTAACTTTTAATATTAGGGTAAAGCCACTCCAATTTAATTCTTTGTTTAACATTACAAGTTCAAAATTTTTTAGAGGGGGGGGACTTAAACAACAAATGATTAGGTCCAGTTTGGGTCCGGCCAGGATCGGACCAGACTCAGCCTCTAAATTTTATACAGACTGGTCTGAGTCTGAATATACTTATACTTATTTTTGGTGCTGACAAGTTTACCTAGTGAAATGAGTTAGAATTAATTAGTAAAATTTTATGAATCATGAGATTTTATAGAATTTTATTAATAAAATTTTATAAAATCTTATTATACACAAATTTTTATTAATTAATTCTAACTTTATGCACTAAGTAAACATGTACAGCACCTAAAAATACATCAAATCGGCAGGGTTAGTTTTATTTTACTTGAAATTTGGATAATAGATGCATAATTTTGGATTTTTGATCAAAAAAGTCAAATTTAAGCATCTTTTCTCCAAATTTCAAGTAAAATAAAAACAATACTGCCGATTTAATGTATTTTTAGGCTCTGAACAAGTTTACTTAGTGAATTAAGTTAGAATTAATTAGTAAAATTTTATGAATCATAAGATTTTATAGAATTTTATTAATAAAATTTTATAAAATCTTATAATTCACAAATTTTTAATAATTAATTCTAACTTTATGCACTAAGTAAACATGTACAGCACCTAAAAATACATCAAATCGGCAGGGTTATTTTTATTTTACTTGAAATTTGGAGAATAGATGCATAATTTTGGATTTTTGATCAAAAAAGTCAAATTTAAGCATCTTTTCTCCAAATTTCAAGTAAAATAAAAACAACACTGCCGATTTAATGTATTTTTAGGTTCTGAACAAGTTTACTTAGTGAATTAAGTTAGAATTAATTAGTAAAATTTTATGAATCATGAGATTTTATAGAATTTTATTAATAAAATTTTATAAAATCTTATAATACACAAATTTTTATTAATTAATTCTAACTTTATGCACTAAGTAAACATGTTCAGCATCTAAAAATACATCAAATCGGCAGGGTTAGTTTTATTTTACTTGAAATTTGGATAATAGATGCATAATTTTGGATTTTTGATCAAAAAAGTCAAATTTAAGCATCTTTTCTCCAAATTTCAAGTAAAATAAAAACAAGACTGCCGATTTAATGTATTTTTAGGTCCTGAACAAGTTTACTTAGTGAATTAAGTTAGAATTAATTAGTAAAATTTTATGAATCATAAGATTTTATAGAATTTTATTAATAAAATTCTATAAAATCTTATGATTCACAAAATTTTACTAATTAATTCTAACTTATTGCACTAAGTAAACTTGTTCAGCACCTAAAAATACATTAAATCGGCAGGGTTGTTTTTATTTTACTTGAAATTTGGAGAAAAGATGCTTAAATTTGACTTTTTTGATCAAAAATCCAAAATTATGCATCTTTTCTCCAAATTTCAAGTAAAATAAAAACAACCCTGCCGATTTAATGTATTTTTAGGTGCTGAACAAGTTTACTTAGTGCATTTTGTTAGAATTAATTAATAAAAATTTGTGAATTATAAGATTTTATAAAATTTTATTAATAAAATTCTATAAAATCTTATGATTCATAAAATTTTACTAATTAATTCTAACTAACTTATATAATGTTCCAAGGTTTAGTATGGCAGCTGCTCTAATTTTGGTGTCTTTCTGTATGGGTTCATTTTAGTAATATGAAAAGTGAAATTTGAATCTAAAAGTTATATATATATATATGTTGTTTAATTTCCCCCCATAATTTGCTCAATCTAGAGGGGGGGTTATGTTAAACATAGATTTAAATTGGAGTGGCCTAAGCGTGAGTATTCAGACGATATTAGCAAGAGCCTTATATTTAGCAAAATTTTGCAAGAACACCAATTCTGTGCTATGATTGGATCAAAATCACATGCCTACAGAATTTTTATATGGTTCCTATGTATGATTGTACATCATACCCAAAAACTAAATACAATGTCTACTGCCAGAGAGAAAGCTCCCCTTCCTACAGTCAACGAAGTAGAAGAATGGACTGAAACAAAAAAAACTAATAAATTTTTTGCTCACACAAAACTTAGGACTTGATGATGATGATTTCAGAATTTTCTATGAACAAAAAATTAAAGGTTCAGCATTTTTTGAGTTGAGTGAAAAAGAACTTCTTGAAGATGGTTTGAAAGAGGACTGGCTAAAATGATCATTAAATTGATTAATAAAATGAAAGATGAAGGAGAGGATAAGTAGTACCACAACTATATTCGAATATTCCAAACCTATACGCTTTCTCCGCAATAATTTTATTTATTGTACTGATAATATTAATACTTATAATATTAATATTGGTTTAAATTTTTTAATATTTTGTTTACAAGATTCTGCTTTTATTCTGTACACATTCCAAAAATCAAAAATCTCCAATGCTTTTCTAAATAGTATGTAACAATAAATCTTAATTTTATTTTTGTAACATAATTAACTAACCTTCTATTGTCCTACTAGGCTTGCCATATAAGAAACCAACACCCTTGCTTTACAGTAGTGGTTTGCGATAGAATTACCAACTAGACCAGTCATTGCATAAAAGTTTGCAAGCTGAACTCCTAAAACATTACCAATATCATAAGAACGGAGAACGAGACAAAAACTATATTCTGGTTCTAGCATTAGAATGTTCCGAATGCTACTGAATTTTTTTATACAGCAGTTAAATGTGTAGCTAAAGACTCGGAACTAAGAAGTCGCCTTGAAAATGCTTGGGCATTAATATTAGCTATAAAATGGTAATAGTTTAAGAATATCTGAACAAGATGCATATCTGGCTATTGGTACCAGAATGCTTTTGCAACTTTTTTTTGATGAAAAAACATTGGCCGATATCATTAAGAATTATGAGCTACCATCTCTATGGAATGTCTTGGTTTTAATTGCCAAATATGAGGACAAGAAATTGGAAAATGCTACAGTTATTTTAGTCGTTAATGGACTATATAATACTATGAGTGATAGAAACGATGGACTTAATAAAAACTTTTCGTTTTACAAACCTTTGTCCAATATTGGAAACCTTTCGTGTGGAAACCTTTTGTGATTTCCTGCTATACAGCAACAACCGCTGGACCTATCGAAAATTTTATTGCAGAATTATCAAGAAAACATGTATTTCTACTAGTATCTTCATTAAAACCTCCAACTGTTATTCATGATAGTATTATAAAAAATGTTTTTGATATAAGTAATCCTATCATAAGGCTTCTTGTTAGCAACTGTGGTAGACATGAATGGGCGCTTGAAATCTTTGTTATATGATAACATTAATAATTTCAATATCAGTGATCTTATGGGATCTCTCTACAATACACTTGAAAATCTATATAAAAAAGCATTTTTATACACTTCTGATGAAGCCAAGCAAATAGTACAGGCAGTGTTAACTCACAAGCTCTTGAATCTATATAAACCTATCGAAACCAAATCAACTTTGACACCTAATCAAGTCACGTGCACTGGAATGTTTTATTTTGAAAAAGTTGGCAATTCCATTATGGATTTCTCATCATGCCATATATATGGCTTTGGATAATGGTAGGGCAGTTTGCTGACAGAAATGTTCTTTAGCTTCAACACTAGCGGTTCGATAACTATGGAGAGCACTTATTAAAGAATAATAAATCTCTGGCAATAGGGTATTGTTCTTGGCAATATTTTAAATATTTTAATACTTCTTTTCGTTGCTTAAAATCTAGAATATTGAACAAAGGGGAAATAACATCCATCTCAGAAATTTATCATGGAGCAAACTTGAATGGCGACATACATTTCAAAAACCATCATTTACAGTTGGACACTGCTAGCCAGCAGGTAGATACACGTTCAACCAGAAGCAATTCTGAGCAGTGGTATATTAAGTGTGAACACGATACAATTGATGTCCAGAAATGTACACATTGTATCATCAATGGAGTATCTGCACCATATTGCAATGCCTTTCTTGGGTTAGATACGTCTAGAGGCATAAATGAAGTTCATCAATACAAATTACTGAATATCAATTTAACTTTCACCCAGAAGAACTATACAATGAACGGAAAAAATCAGCATCTGAAGATGATTATTTTATATTTATTACAACCAAAGACAATCTCGACATCGAGCTTCTATGCAACTCTGGAATTGTGTATAAACAAAACTGGGACGATTATTTTGGTCTGTTTGCCGGTAGGGCTTTCATATTTGCAGTTGAAGGTCCTCCAAATATCAATACAGCAGGTTGTGCACAAATCGAATTAGTGATCCAAGTTGGTAAGATTCAAATAATTACAAAAAGACCATTTTACAATATTCAAGATATGGCGAATAAAACAAGTATACCAGAAAAGGTTTTAAAACGGTTCAAATATGAGTAAAAGTATATCAGATTGATTTTGTTGGGCCTTTTACAAATATACTGTTATAAAAACTTTTGCTCTTAAGTGATGCTTAAAAGTAATAAATAAATAATTCCTGAATTTTCTGTATTATTTTTTATATCAATAAAGCTGGTCCTTGTAGCTGATGCATACATAATTGCTTTTACTTTTGCATGTATATATCGTGAATTTCGCATACAATCAAGAATTTTTCTTAGTAAAAGTGATCGGTGTGACAATTGTTCACGGGCAATAATTTTTTTTTATTTGAAATTAAGGTGTTAACTAATAAAAAACATTTTTCTAGACGTGTACAATAAAAAAATTTTTTCAGAACAATTATAATAAAGTTATAGCCTTGCTTGCTCCGCTATAAATTAATATTAAATATGCAAACTCAAAAAGACGAATTTTAAAACTTATCTGAAACTGTTTTATTACAAGAATTTTTGTTTTGTCTCTCATTTTCAGGTGATTTCTATGGAAATACAAATCGACAATTTTTTAGCATCATATAACATTCTTTTTCTTTTTCTTTATGGTTGTCGTCCCGACAGATTATAGGATCATTAGAATTTCGTACAAATGACAGTTCTTGGGGACAGATAAAATCATGTGGATAGTTAGTTAGGGACAGTTAGGGTTAGGGTTTTAGTAGGTGTTTTAGTAATATTACATGAATTGCCTATCCGTCCCGTTTAGGATTATGATCCGGTAAATGCAAAATTATGCATCCGGTAAATTGCAAATTATGCGAATTATGCGGACCTCAGGAATAAGGTTAAAAACAAATTTGCTGACCAACCAAATCTCAAGATCTTCTGTAATACAAGACAAATTTTATAACCGTCTATAAAACTGTTTTTACGTGTTATAAATTTTATTATATATATAATATTTTCGAACTCTAACCTTATTGCAAGATTTTATCCTAATCTAAAAGCACGAAATTTTACTAGAAATTTTTTTGTGTTCTAATTTTGCCCGTGGTATGTACTAAAATTATCTGTAACTTACATTGTACAACCAATAGTGTGTATAATCAATAATTGTTACTACATTCGAATATTATTATGGTACGACTGACCAGATCAGTATGTGATTTTATATGATTTTATCAAACCATACCATAGAGTTTGCTTAATTATCACGCCTCATAGAATTTAGGGTTAGCTCTACCAGAAATTATGTGCCGGGTTTTTTAGGGAGTGATGGTACGGTTTGATAAAATCACATCCATACCATACTGGCCTGATCAGTTCGGATCTATTAATTTTACAGTATAGATACTATGATAGTTTAGCCAGCATTACTCACATGATCCTACTCGGAATTAGCCAGCGTTAGAGTATAATATAGGCCAACTTGATAATACACTCTGTAATTTAATCCGTGTAACGACAATTGACCAATAGAAATTCCTTTATACGAGAGAAAGGATAATGCGAAATCGCATATTTTATGTGCTATAAGGTGAATTATGCGAATATTATGCCGGATCATAATCCTGGACACTCTACTCTCCGTGTTGGCGCACCTAGGGAAGATCAAAAAAACGCATAAATCACGTGAATAAAATATGATTGGTTGTTGGAAGTATGTTAACTTTCGGATTTGGCAGAAAATAAGTTCCGATGTAGAATATCAATGAACTTAAATTACGAGGTAAAATTTTCGGAAAATATCCGAAAAATTCCGAAGAATAGAACTAATTACATATAGCGTACAATAATAAAGATCGCATAATTTTAAATTTATTTCGCATCCATCGCATTATCAACCTCAGTTCGCCCGCATAATTTACCTCATCGCATTGCATAATCCTGGACACCCTACCATAGACTCTCCTCCCGTTTATTACAATGCATTAAATCATGTGACCTGCGATATAGCAGGTTTATAAAATATAAATAAAAAAAACCTAATTTTTAATAATTGCTACAGATTCTAATAAAATTAAAGTTTGAAATTATATTTAGTTTCCTAAACCTATTTATACTTGTTTAATATAAACTCTACCTCTAAAGCTAACCACTACGTAACTCTAGAAAACGTTAAAAAATACCCAAAGTTTTGTATTTTCTAGCAGTTTATTTATTTTATACTATGCAAATTTCTTAATTTAAAATTATAATTTGTTAAATATTACTTATCTAATAAATAATGAATTACTAAACTACTATGATACACTAAATTTATTGATACAATATTTATATTATTATATATATAATACCCAAGAAAGAAAGCTATTTACTAAAATAACAAAATTATTAGAAGAATGCCGCACATTATTAATTATCTAAAATTTTCTTACTTCTAATCTCAGACTCAAACATACGTAAAAACTTTTCAAAAGTGTTAACGTATAATAAAGTCAATGTTTCTTCTCGAGCATTTTCATACATAGACAATTCAAATTGGTCATTAGCAATCATATTTTTAACAGTATTTACTATACTTCCAGAAAAATTAATTGCCAAATCTGAATTTAGATCCAGATAAGAATTATAAAACATTCTATAGTCAGTCCTAAGCTCATAAGGAAATGGTATCCAAGAGGCTGCAGAAACTGTTTCAACAATTGATTTTGTACATGGAGTGGAAATGTAAGATGCTGGTGATAACGGTGGTAAACTTTCTTTTATAAATAGATTTTCTTCATTAAATGTAATGTGAATGTCGTCTGACACGTGAAGTTTGGGAGTGGGGGGAGGTGGAAATAAACATTTTTTCGTTGGAGTGCAACATTTGGCCACCAACATTTTCAGGAATTGATATTCTTCTAAAAAGAGGATTAACTCTGTGCAGAAACATGCTACAGCACAGGCTATAAAAAAAAGAAACTAGTTCTATTAATATTGTTAATAAAGATCTTTTAATAATGATAATCAAAAATTGATATTACCTTTATAAAGTTTAAACAAATCAGGATCTGCCAAAACCTTTTCAAATTGTTCGTATTTCTTTGAACGCGAAATTCTTTTATCATGAAATGAGGCCAACTTTGAAATATCAAAAGAATATTTATATGATTTCCAAACAGGTATCGTAATTGATAAAGTGTGACTCAAAATAAGAGTAACCCATGGAAACATAAAACTTCCAAAATAAAGTCTAAGACGAGATGCAGAATATTCCCAGATGAAAAACATAATGAAGGAAAAAGAACCAACAATCAAAGTGACCATCAACTCATTTCTAAGACCATAAGCATCTCTTATGTTATATAAGAGATAAATAAGGATAGGGCAAATGATAAAGAGAAAAAGAGAGAGAATAATGAAAATGGGAATATGTCTAATAAAATATAAATATAAGAAAAATATGAGTATTTTATATAAAGATAAGGGAATTATTTAAATAAATACATACTCAGGGCCTATTGGACATTCCGTGCGCATTGGAATGAGACTAAGATCCGGTGAAGTTATTTGAAATATGAAAGCTAGTAAGAATGCAATTGCTATAGTTGGATACAAAATTCGTTGCGTCATCCATATATCAGTTGCATTTTTCTTCCATTTTCTCAATTGGCGCATTAACCTTGCTGCCGGGTTTCCTATGTTTCCCATCCTGTCATGAACAGGAGTAAAAGGAGTCATAGGAGATATTGGTATAGTATTTGATTCTGGCATTAAACTTATCCTCAATTTAGCCATATGATATCTAGCCACCCAAATGAATACAATAGCTCTGCAAGTTATCGAGGCACAAACCAAAAAAAATCCAATATATGAAGGCCAATGTATTAGAAAACAAGGATATTCCATTGGGTAAAATCCTGATCGAAAACAAAACATCACGCACAGCATGATTATGGCTATTGAATTAAAAATGGTCAATCTTAATGGTCGGTAGCGAATATCTGCAATTCTTTGTCGCCTTTTGTAAAATAATATTATTGTTATAGTGAGATAAATAAATGACAATATTCCAAGAGTCGAATATATTCCTTTTCTCACAGGCGATCCGCCAGCAGTATCTTGTTGAGAATAATTAGGTATCATATATGTATTCATATTTATTATCATTTATATAAATTGACCCTCGTAACTATTAATAATATCATAGGTCGGATAGATTTTCAAAGGCGTTATTAATATTTTCGCACTAAGAAAGGAGTGGCCAAAGAGGACCTGAAAATTTTTTTAAATTTTATTAGCTATGTTTATCCATGAAAATTAGGCCAAAATAATAGTAATAATACAATAAAGAAGAAGCATGTAGCTTTAAATACCTTGTGGTGGATTTAAAATCAACTGGAAAAAGCAGATTTAGAATGGCCAAAGAAACATTAGGTCACAAGGTAATAGATTTTTATATATCTCGCAAACAATCAATTGCATATAAATATATAACAATGTGTGTACACAAAATAACGTTTGAAACAGCAAAAATTAGATTACTAAATTCGACGACAGCCAAAAAACTTTGAATTGATATATAGGCAAATAAAAGTTATTTAACTAGAAACAAAAGATGCGCATACACCAATCAATATAGTAATTAAGATTTGTTAATTCGTTTATGATCGACTACAAATATGAACATGTAATTATATTGCATGTATTAAAAAACTTGGTTTGTGTGTAACAGTATGCACCTAGTAACCTATATATATCTTTCGATATTCAAGCGAAGGCAAAGACTTTCGGTATGTCTATCGCTATGTCATATGTTAAAGTTCCATAATTTCTGACCAATGTCCCGTTATTATGCAAAGGATAAAATAAATGATTTAATTATTTCCCTTCTATAATAGGAACTTGTGAACGTGTTGCACGAATTAGATCTTGCTTATCATAAACATTGTAAGCTTTTTTTTTTTGAAAAAACAAAAGACTTACATTATGTACGTATGTATGTACATACGTATGTACATACATTAAAAGTCCTAAATGTGATAGCAACGTAACACATTACAATAAACTTTGAATAAATTGTTTCAAGATTTATTCTCTAAGGATTCAACCAACACCACAATAACATCTTAAATACTATTATTGTAACATCTTTTTTTCTTTACATAAACATTTGTGCTGTATGTTATTAATGTGAGCATCCCAAAACACACACAATTACAAATTTCGAAGTTCAATGATCTATCTAATTAGGAATAATTCACAAAATATATAAATACCAAACGTGAACTTAATGCTATGGTATGATGAAATGATAAATCACAGCATATCCAAACGAGAACTCAATGTTATAGTATGAAACGCCGATTGATTATTTAATTTCTTTTTGTTAATGTAACATTTTGACATTTGATAGTACATAATGTGCATAAACCTACCTCACTTTCTAAAATGATTGACGCCAAGATACCTGAATATAAATAGTCTAGGCCACTATTCAAGAATATACCACCCGTTTATTTACACCGTTCATTTTGAAACTATATAGTATATATTTTGCATTAAGATGATTGCTACTATTATTATTGAAAATCTTTCCATGTTCTAAAAATGGACGTTGAGAATCGATTGTCATCTATACGATTAATTTGGGTATCATCAACTAAGATAGATATTAAACTTAACATAAAATTTCAATATTAACATTTCAAATGGAAAGAATCTGTTGACGAAAGAGATTCAAAAATTTCAAAATTTGGACATCTCAAAAAACTTTCTCAGTCATTCATTGATATAGCAATAGGGATGTCCATTACGTCCCGATCCTTAATAAGACCAGTTCATTATGTTTTTCATCGATCTCAGAAAACGGTCCCGACTTCTAACCAATTGGCTAGCGGAGAGAATAAATCATATGACAACGGTAAGCGAAATATCTAAAATATTTTTTTTTATTAATAATTTTAATTGGTTATTTAAACTATTTACGAAGACCGGGCCGAATAATAATAACCGTTATTATTATTCGATTTTTTCACCATCCCTATATAGCAATTTCGTTGAAGATTATGTAAAATGTCCTAAAATGTCGATATTAACTTCAGCTAATATAAGCATATCAAAAAAAAAAAAAGACGGTCTGTGCTTCCTTATTTTTTCATGATTAATTTTTTGACTAATGCTAATCAAATTGTTGTCGCCGACCCGTTTGTCTGTATATAGATAAGTTCAATTATCAATGAGAGAATGTACATCACAAGAATACTCATTAAGGTAAGGTCCAATCTCAAGAAGTACAATACCTTGCTTTAAATGAACAAGTAGAACTTACCGATTTTTTTTATAGAATAATGCTGAATGACTAACGCTAATACTAATACAGTATTTGACAATTTTGAATGATTATATATTTTTTTTCTGGAGTAACGTAGTCGTGCCACAAAAATTTGTCGGTCATTATTGAATGTTAACCCGATCAAAGTATCATGAAAAAAGTTTGATGAAAGGTATACACAATAATCGTCACTTTATATGGGTTAATAATTTATTAACGTTCGACACGCTTGATTTTGAACCTGATTAGCTAGAAGATCACGGAACCGACAAATTTTTGTGGCACGACTACGTTACATACTAGCTCATGTGATCGATAACGAAATACCCATCGTTATTTCCAAATCGTAAATACTTCGTTCACTGTTCGGATCATGTAGTAGATTCTATCACTCTTACTGTATATTTATTTATTGAATTCCTCTTAGCGCGCCCTTTAAAGGTAATAGAACTTTTGTTTTATTTTTATATGTTATGGGCCGATGCGAAAAGATTTGTGCCTCAAAAAATTTCATAATTTTGACTTTTTAAGTAAAAGTTTTTATATTTTTAATTAATTCGTGATCCGCCTAAGAACCAGTGAAAAGACATAGTAAACAGTGGAGATATGTTTACTATGTATTTTTTGTCTTTTTTGGAATCTGGAGTTTCCCAAAGGACAAACCGATTTTCTACTAAGCAAACATCTCTTTTACATTAAGTAAAGGTTGTAGAGGAGCAAATTTCGGTCATAATGGCAGTTAAATCATTAAAATCGGCCCAGTGGGTCGCGAGATATGAGCATTTTTGTCTTCGCGATTATATGTTTACTTTTTTGTTTACACCATATAGTCGCAAAGACAAAAATGCTCATATCTCGTGATCCACTGGGCCGATTTTAATGATTTAACTGCCATTATGACCGGAATTTTCTCCTCTACAATTTTTATTTAATTTAAAAGAGATGTTTACTTAGTAGAAAATCGTTTTGTCCTTTGGGAAACTCCAGATTCCAGAAAAGGCAAAAAACAATAGTAAATTTCCCCATGATTTACTATGTTATTTCACTGGTTCTTAGGCGGATCACGAATTAATTATTAAACATTTTTTATTATCAACTAAAATAGTTTTAATCTAACTTATTAATTATTTTTATTGTTTTAACATTGTTTTATTTTACTAATTAATTATGTATAATTTGCTAAATTTAAAAAAAAAGAATTTTTTTTTTAAAAAAAAGATATTTCAAATAATTTCACAACTAATATGCAGTTGTATGAGCTTGCACTATACAAATGCATTATTGTGCATATTATAAAGATATGGTTAAAATTTGAGCAAAATTGAATTACTAGTTGAGAAGAAATTAAGCTTTAAAGGGAGATAATTTTTTTTTTTACTATATATATATATATACAGTATATGGGGTGTTACACATTAAAACAGCCCTTTTTTACATATAATTTATTTTGAGATAATTGAGTTTAATTATTTGTTTTGATTTTCGGACTGATCCGGTATTAATTAAATTTCACGATTTTGATTGGTCAAATTTAGCAGGTGACTATCGGGTAATCTCGTGATGTGTTGGCCTTACATGGCCTCATGTAATTTTTCTTTTACAATTATCTTGATTTTTTATTATGCAAATTGACTTTCATTTATAATTGAAAAATATCGATCATGTCAAAATTTATATAAATCTAATGAAAACTCAATTTTCAAAAAATTGCAAAAAAGGGCTGTTTTAATGTATAACACCTCATATATAAATACTATAGTAAATTATAAAATAAATATTTTTAAAAAAGCTACTATTAATAAATTTTTTTATTCTATTAATAAAATAATTAAAATAATTTTATTTTTATAATCTGATAACATAATAATTATATTTCATTAAAAAACTAAAATTAATTTGAGCAAAAATATTTTAATTAGAGCTATTTGAAGTACAAATCTTTTGTACTAGTCTATAATTGTTAGTTAAATAATAATAATTGTCTAGAGCAAAGCAGAGTGCAAAGTGAAAAAAATGGTTAAGGTAGAACTGTCAAATCCCATATTTGAATCATAACTACAGATCATGACCAGTATTTGTAGTTGATTTTATATTAGTCAATTTTATCGACTTAGCTGGCTTAGTTAGCTGATTTTTTAAAAGATCAACTTAGTTGATTTTATATTAAAAACTACTGAATTATAGTAATCAATCAAATTTAGGTTAGACCAATTTGATTTGGTGATTTAGATTACCCCTTGAAAAAAATTATAAAAAACTTTAAAATAGAAATTATAGTAAGGTTTGAAAAATTCTGAACAAAAAGTCAATGAACATAAAATGTAAGCAAGGTTAAAAAAAAAATATCTAAAGGCACAATTTAAGGGTAATTAACTTTGACTTAGCTGGCTAAGCCAACTTTTAAATATTGATTTAGTCAAGTCAATAAATCATTGTCAACTATATAGGTCCAAATATAAAAATGGACACATTTTGATCAGCCAATCAAATTAAGAAGTTTAAAAGATTAAAATTTAATAAATTGAAGCAAAAGTTAAAAAAAAATTTAATTAAAACTTATATTTAAAGTCTATAGTAAATACTAGGAACCGGGAACCGGTGTGAGTCTGGAGTGTTAAAATTTATAATTTATATTGTAAAATTAAAACTAAAAACTTAAATAATTTTATTAGTTTTTTTTAATTTTATTAAGTTTCTTTTATTTTTTTAATTTTTTTATTATTTTTATTATTAATATATTTATTTATTTATTTTTTATTTTTGAATATTTCTAATTTACACCACAGGTGATTATCACCTATAGTCAATTTGCCAATTAAAATTCGGGATTAGGTGTAACATGTAAATCAATCTTTGTATAACAAAAACAAAGAAATTTTTAAAAAATTGCTAAAATTGCTTCTAGCCTAAAAACTTGCCTATAAACCTACTTTTTTTTATGCAAAAAAAAAAATTCCTTGTAAAATTTTGGTATAAACTATGCTCTTCTGCCCCATCCCAGTTCTTACCCTTACCCTAATATTAAAAAAATTTAACTTTTACTTAATAAAAATTGTTTGTTTTTATTTATTTATTTATTACAGGTGATAATCACCTGTGGTGAACATTAGTTAATTTCTTTATTTTTTTTATTTTTTTATTTATTATTTTTTTTTTATTTTTTATTTTTTTTATTTTTTATTTTTTTTTATTTTTTATTTATTTTTATTTATTTTTTTTTTATTTTTTATTTTTTTTTATTTTTTTTATTGGCAAAAAGGAAATGGCGACCCCTATATGATCGACCAATCATTTTAGAGATTGGTGATCATATATAAACAATGATCATCGTTTGATAATCATTGTTTTTTTTTT
>QKWP01001363.1:0-18706 GCA_003550325.1 Gigaspora rosea | reverse complement strand
TAGTTGTTTTTTTCTTATGATGTAATTGATTCGAGTATAATAAATTAAATTCGACACTAACGGTGCTGTCATTTTCTTGAAATCGTCGTGATATAGTTTTTTTTTTATATATATAGTTCGTCGTGGTATTAGTTTTTTTTTATATACTGTATGACGTTTTTTGCGATATTAGTATTTTTTTTTTCTTTTTTTTTTTATATATATATAACTTAGAATTTTTGCTCTTATCTTTTAAGTGATATAATTGACCAATAAAAATCGACCATGCGAATCACGTGATCGATTTTTATTGGTCGTTAGAGTGTCCAGGATTATGATCCAGTAAATGCCAAATTATGCATCCGGTAAATTGCAAATTATACAAATTATGCGGAACCCAGAATTAGGTTAAAAAAAAAATTTGCTGACCAACCAAATTTCAAGATCTTCTGTAATGCAAGACAAATTTTATAACCGTCTACAAAACTGTTTTTACGTGTTATAAATTTTATTATATAAATAATATTTTCGAACTCTAACCTTATTGCAAGATTTTATCACTAATCTAAAAGCACGAAATTTTACTAGAAATTTTTTTGTGTTCTAATTTTGCCCGTGTATGTACTAAAATTATCTGCAACTTACCAATAGTGTGTATAATCAATAATTGTTGCAACATTCGAGGTGTTATAAATATCAATATGGTACGAGTAACCAGATCAGTATGTGATTTTAGTATGATTTTATCAGACCTTACCATAGAGTTTGCTTAATTATCATGCCTCATAGAATTTAGGGTTAGCTCTACTAGAAATTATGAGCCAGGTTTTTTTAGGGAGTGATGGTACGGTTTGATAAAATCACATCCATAATACTGGCCTGATCAGTTGTACCCAGTGTTCGAAATTAGTGTTCTCAGAGTTCTCATAAGAACACTGTTTTAAATTTGTATACAGTAAAAATTTTTTACTGTTCTCTATTAAAATTTTTTTGAGAACAGTAAAATAAAAAGAGTGTTCTCATAGTAATTAGTAACATGATATTATTATATCAAATTGAAAAAAAGAATATGACAAATTATGATAATTTTATAATCAAAATTATTTTATTTGAACTTATTACATATATTTCAATATATCTATAGTATGTAATATAGTTTTTTTTTTTTTTTTTAGTGAGTATAAATGAGAATATAAAAAATAGGTTGAGAACTCTCATGGCTATTATGCTGTTCTCATGAGAACAGTATTTGAGTCTGAAATTTCGAACACCTGTTGTACCATACTGACCAGTAATTCCCTACATTCGGATCTATTAATTTTAAAGTGTAGATACTATGATTTTTTATCCAGCATTATTCACATGATTCTACTCGGAATTAGTCAGCATTAGAGTATAATATAGACCGACTTGATAATACAATCTGTAATTTAATCTGCGTAATAACAATTGACCAATAGAAATTCCTTTATACGAGAGAAAGGATAAATTATGCGAGATTATGCGAGCTTTTGAAATTATGCGAAATCACATATTTTATGTGCTATAAGGTGAATTATGCGAATATTATGCTGGATCATAATCCTGGACACCCTATTGGTCGTACGTGGGGTCGCCATAGCGATGGGTCACCATGAACTAACGCTCTTTTTTAAATTTATTTTTTTTGTTTTTAAAAATGCGTTTTTTTTATTTATGATAATACTAAATTTTTTTTAACTTTTTTTTAAATAGCACCGGTCATGATAATCACAAGATCATGATCTAAAATAGATCATTAATGATCTATTTTAGATCATCTTAATAAAGTACCGTTACAAGTTTGATTTTTATTTATTAAAAAGATAAGTAATTTTTTTAATTTTTTTCTTGTTTTTTTTTGTTAGCTCGTTAAAACTTATACTAATACTTTTTTGATTCTTTATAGTGTTGTACTGCAAAATATATATATCATACGTAGAAATGGAATTATCGTGGACTTAGGTTGGAGTAGAATTCTAAATGCAAACCAAGTTGATATGAAACTTAAAAGTAACTTAAGTTGATTCTAAATTTGATGAATGTAAATTTAATTTTAAATTCGATTTTACATAGATCCAGAAAATACAAGACAACGATCAAAAGACATTCTTCTATAAGATCCTCGAGTACATATATTGCTTGGATACGATTCTGATATTATTGTACGTAGAAATGGAATTATTGCGGACTTAGATCGGAGTGGAATTCTAAATACAACCCAAGTTGGTACGACTTAAAAGCACCTTAAGTTGATTCTAAATTTGATAAATGTAAATTTAATATCATGTTGATTTTAAATTCGATTTTACATAGATCCAGAAAATACAAGACAACGATCGAAAGACATTCCTGCTATAAGATACATGCGACGACTGCAATACCCAACGACTCCAATATGCGACGACTCCAAGAGGTGGCGAAAAAAAAAGACCGAAAGTCGTCGAAGAAAATGCTGCACAAAAAAAAAAAAATAGTTATTATAATAATTAATAAAAAAAAATTTAACTGAAAAAAAAAATAAAAATAGAGTAACGTATTATATGTGGATTGTACTGTAATAATAAAAATTAAATACAGGCATGAAATCGCTTATGTTATTTTGTTTTGTACAGTATCCGATTCCAATCATTCTATTAATAAATAATTAAGGAGATAGTAAAAATTTATAATAATAATTTAATACATGAAATAATTATTTAATATTACCTATTTTTTCCTTCATTTATAATTTTAATTTCAAAATAAAATAATCCGCATTGTGAAGGAATTGGCTACAACAGCTTCGTAATCATTAGGATCTTTAAAAAAAATTTTTTTTCAACTAAAATATTTCCGAGAAATTTCTCATTAAAATTTATTACACATCTTACCCGTATAATTTACTTTAAGCCCACTTGTATGCACGTATGTATGTAGTTCATAATCACTTCAAAAAAAAAAATGCTGACCCTTTAAAAAATAAAAAAACATACTTGAGTAAAGGCTCAGTAAGTAATCTGAGTAAAGGTTTAGTAAATAATTTGAGTGAAGGCCAGTAATGTAATTTGAGCGAAGGCTTAGAAGTATATCCGGAAAATGCAACAACTACGTTTTTGATATTTTTAATAAAATATATCAATAACGTAGTTATGGTCATCAAAGGGCGTAAAAGTATGAGTCTGTCACTACGCTCCAGACAACTACCAATATTTTTATATATAAATAAAATATTTTTATTAATTTTAATAATTTGTTAGCTAATTTACTATTAGTATTAACAAATTTGGTATAGTCCCTTATACAGTATTTTAAATATTCAACTATATATCAAATTTAGATCCCAGATATCTTGTACAATCTTTTATTACACATTACTATTCTATTAAAAAATCTTTTAACATTGGTATATATTAGAGTTGCAGATGAAACTAATTAATTTTACTAGTTGAAACTAGTGAAACTGGAAAAACTAGTAAAACTTAAAAAGCGGGCCCTCGAAAATAGAAACCAATGAATTTGGCTGATCACGGGTTTTGAGAAAATCTGCAAAATCTATTTTGTTATACAAAATCAAAACAATCTAAAATTAGGTTATTCATGATTAACAAACCTGTTTAAACAGGATTATTAAATCTGCAGATTCTGTATTACTATTGGTAAATCTTGGTAAATCTATTTTTAGATTATAGCGTCAAAAGCTTTTAACCATTGTATCGCAAAAATTTATTAAGTGATCAGTCTTTCATTATTAAGTAAAAAAGATTCGGCCTAAAATTTTACACAAAATCAATCAAACAGGTCAATTTTCAAAAAATAGTCAAATTCCTTGGTTTCTACTTTTGAGAGCCCAAGTGATTTGGTAAAACTGGTGAAACTAGGTGACTAGATAATATGGTGAAACTGTGAAACTAGTGATACTAGTAGTACTGGCGAAACTGGTGATACTGGCGAAACTAGTGATACTGATGAAACTGGTAATACTGGTAATACTAGCAAAACTGGTAAAACTAGTAATACTGGTGTTACTAGTAATACTGGTGAAATTGGTGGTGATACTAATAAAACTGGTAATACTGGTAATATTTAAAAATTTTCAAAAAAATTAACTTTGGTTTAAATAATGTTTTTAATTAAAATGTATAATTTTAAAATTTATTAGTAATAAAACTGTTTAAAATTACATTATCTAAATTTTATTATCAGTATTATTAGTATTATAGTATTGCTAATTTATTAGTACCACCATTTCACTAGCATTATCAGTATCACTGGTATTACTAGTATTACTAATATCGATATCACCAGTATTACTATATTAGCAAATTTATAATAGTATAATTTTATGTAAGATCTTAAGGGGCATCTATAAATAATGTTATATACCCCTCAGACCCCCCTCTACTATATAAAAAAATTTTTCAAAATCCGTATGTTTATATATAAAATTTTACAAAAACTTGAATATATTGTGACACAGTGATCCGATTTGGATGATTTAGATACCATTCGATTCGTCTCAGTGAGACGAATCCAATGATACCAAAATCATTTCATTTGGATCACTGGATCAATAGTTATTCACAAAAAACCATTGATTTTTTAGTAATTTTATAAGAAAACATAATAACCAATAGTATTTAGCCAATAAAATTTGATCCAGTGATCCAAATGAAATGAAATTGGTACCATTCGACTCCTCTCACTGAGACGAATCGAATGGTACAAAATCATTAAATTTGGACCACTGGATCAATTTTTAGCCAATTTTTTCTAAAAAAATTACATTATATTTTTTTGACCCCCTACTTATTGAGAAAAACGTTATCGTTCGTCCAACCCTCCCCTCTTGTATAATGTTATTTATGGATGCCCCCTTACGAACTGTAATATAAGCAAAATATTACGTAATATATTTCGAAATATTTCAAAATATCAAATTTTCAAAATATTATGAAAGTAATTTCGAAATTTTTCGAAATAGATTACGGAATATTTCGAACTCTTTCAAAATACGTGGATGGGATGAAAAGTTTTGTCAGTAGATCAATATCTTGATCATTTTTAAATATACAGTTTTAAATTTTATATATATTAATATAGTGGTTATAATAAATTTATAAAAAAAATTTTAATTAATTTTAATTAGATAGTTGTTGAAAAAATTAGGTTTGAAATTTATTAATCTAAGGGGGCATCCATAAATAACGTTATGTTTGAGGGGGGTCCCCCAAAATATAACGATTTTTCATTATGTAGGGGGGGTCCCCCCCAATATAATGCAATTTTTTTATTAAAATTTGTCTAAAACTTGATCCAGTGGCCCAAATTGGATGATTTTGGTACCATTCGAATCGTCTCGAGGAGAGGATTCGAATGGTACCAATTTCATTTGATTTGGAGCACTGTGTCACGTTTTATTAACGAAATACTATTGGTTATTATGTTTTCTTATAAAATTACTATAAAATCAATAGTATTTCGTTAATAAAACGTGATCCAGTAATCCAAATGAAATAATTTTGGTACCATTGGATTCGTCTCATAGAGACGAATCGAATGGTACCAAAATCATCCATATTGGACTACTGGATCATAATATATTCAAGTTTTTGTAAAATTTTATATATAAATATACGGATTTTGAAAAAATTTTTTATATAGTAGAGGGGGGTCCAGCGCTACTATGAGGAGGTACATAACGTTATTTATGGATGCCCCCTAACCAATTGAAATTTATTATAAAAATTTAAATTACGTCATTTATGTTAAAAATTTTTATATAATAAAAAAAATTATATAACCAAAATAATAAACTATATATATATAATTAATATTTATATAAATAAATTTTATTTATAATTATTTGAAGTAAGGCCATGCAAAATTAATTTCTTGGTTTTCATAACCCGGCCGGGTTAAAAATCCAAAATTAGAATTTTTTTTTTTAAATCCCTATTGCGCCAATTATTCCATTTTTGCTATTTAATTTTTTTTCTGATTTCACCCGATGATGATCTTAATTTTTTGGAGTTACCCGATAGGTCCAATAAAAAAAAAGATTCCATGTTATGCAAACCGAAGAATTAACTTTGCATGATCTTAGATGTGAATATGAATTAATTTAGCCCACGCAAAGTTTTTTTTTAAAAAAAAAAATCTGACCCGTCGACCGGAATTATGAAACACCAGGTTATGCAAAACGAAATTAACTTTGCGTAGCCTTATATATATATATATATATTTTAAATAGTAACTTCAGTTAATATACAAGTTCAAGTAATATATATATATTTATTCATGCTTCGTGTTCAATTTTAGCACTTTATACAAGTCTGTTTATTTATTAACTATATATATATTAGAGTTATATACACTGGTTTCTCGTACCATACCCCGAACCACTTTTCTTATAGGGATGCTAAATCGTCCATCTAATCAAGTTGCAAAAAAAGTATAACCAATATTTTGAATATTGTTTAATTTATTAAATGGAATCCATTCGATTACATATAGTTTTGTTTTACATACATCTCTAACGTTTCATCTCTAATTTCTAATAATATAATGATTAATCCAACAAATCCTGGAGTTCAAAAGCTATTTCATTTCCTTAGCTTGTAACAAAAAAGCATATAAAGAGCTTCAAGCTCACTTGAATAAAGTAATTCAGTCGAGTTTAAAACTTTAAAAAGTTGTTTGAGTATAAGTTAGTGCTCAATTACTTCCTTGCTTGTAATTTTGTATATCAAAAATCGTTGAAGTTCTCTTGACCTCGTGATTCGTAATTTCATTATCGTAAGAATAAAAAGAAAGAAAGTATCGATTACTAATCCATACCTCTTTTATATAAAAATTCTTATTGATTAAATAATTGATTGACCCCATTGTTAAATTAATTATTTACGCAATTAATTTTGATTGTGATCACAGAGCAATCGTTAAGAGTCTTAACGATCGATACCAACCCCTCGAAGCTAATAAGCGAAATATAAATAGTAGTACGTTAGTACTATAAAAGTAAAGTATCGAAGAACACTAAGAGACTAACGGAAGCGTATACTTATCTTATTTTGCCGCAGCAAGACTTTAAGCCTTAATACTCGGACCACTTCAATCACATGCCTCTTTCTCTGCCTGCCACTTTAGGGTTTTGTGTCTTGAAGATTTTATCGATTTGGCGAATTTGTAGGTATTTGGTAGTTTTAACCAACCCGGAAGTATCATCTTTAGTCATTCCGCTTACAACGTACATAATCTTTGTTGATAAAAGGGTATGTTAACAAACAATAGTTCAAATTAAGATTGATTGTATAAAGTATCGTAATTGTGATGAATGGATGATTAAATTTAATAAAGAGCTAATACTAAATGCATGTGGATTTCACTTTTTTAACGTATAATATCAATTTAATCAGGAACCAATATATGTCAAGTTTTTCTGGTAAGCTTTTATGATACAAACTCTCAGCATGACTAGATCCCGGGTCTGCTATAGCGATAGGCTTTAAAATTAGTGGAATGTAACAAAACTGATTCTGCTATATAGTCATTTACAGTAATGACATTTATTTTTTAGCTGTTTTAATAATTAAATTTAGTATAAAATTTGTTCTGAATTTATTTATTGTATTGTGAGCTTGCTATATTATTAATTTACTATCTAAAATTAAAAAAATTTTTTTTAAAAAAAAAAAATCTGTGTAGCCGGGTCAAAAAATTTATTTTATGTTATGAAAACCAAGAAATTAACTTTGTATCACCTAATTTTATTATAAATTAAATATTTTACTATATATAGGGGTCGTTTAAAGCAGGGTGCAGTCATATGATTTTGACTTTTTAATTAAAGTTAGGGTAAGGGTTAGTCAGCGGTTAGGGTTAGGGGTGGTATTATAGTAAAATTGCCTTCCCGACATTTTTTGTTAATTTCCCAAGGTAGGTTTTGACACTCGTTTCTTGTATTTTTGCATTTTTTCACTTTTTTTCTTCTTTGTTTCTTCGTCGGGCTGATCCGGGTTGATCAAAACAAACAAGTTGATTGGTACCATGTCACGTGACTGCACCCTGCTTTAAACGACCCCTATATATAGTAATTAATTTGCTAAATTTAGTAATAAAATTTATCTATATAACAATTTTTAATTTTTGGTTGTTTTAAATAAATTTAATGAAAATAGAATAGTTATAAATAAAAATTATTGCAAAATTATTATAATTATTTATAAAATTTATAAAAATATTAAAAAATAAAAAGCTATCCCTTAGTTTGTACTACTTCGCAGGCAAATTTGCCTGTATAATTACTATAAATATACCTCTGATCTATTTTTTTAATCATTTAAAATATTTAAATAAAATTTGGTATTATAATTTTTAATAACAAGGATTATATTTTTGAATTATTTAAATTTATATTATAAGACAAAAAGTTTATGTTGCTTATAAGCTGAAAATATTAAATTTTAAAGAAATTTTTTAACCAAAAAAATATTTTACAATATCTTGGCGAATTCTTTAAATATTGGTTTTAAAAATATAGTTTCTAATACAATATTGTAGTTTATATAAAGGATGACAACTTTCATTATTTGACTTTATATGATTTACTTGTAAAAATTAAGACTTGTATTAGAAGTAAAAAATTTTATTATAGACGGGAACATATAAAATTTGAGAAAACCTAAAGAAAAAATTCTATAGTAAAAGTTCCAAAACAAAAACTTTAAACTTTTATTACACCAAAGTTTTTTAATAATTTTAAAAAAAAATTTATAATAAAGTTGATAAAACAGAACTAATATTATTATTTTTACTTAGAAAGTATATAGCTAAAATTAATATTTAAGGTTTTATTTAAAAAATTTAAAAATTTAAAACTTTCGCAGGCAAATATGCCTGCATAACAAATTAAGGGATAGCTTCGCAAAATCTAAAAACAAAGAAAAATTTTAAATTATAAATTTTTTAAATTTTAATATGTTAATTTAAAAATAAATTATATATTTAAAAACTACATAACTAATTTTAGTATTAGTTAAATTTTTAAATTTTTTTTATATATACTTAAGTTAAAGTTTAATTAATTTTTATATAAAAGAATTTGCAATATTTTTTATATAATAAATTAAAAATTCAATATTTTAAAGCCTATTTGATAAAAATACTTAAAATTTTTTTTACAAATTTATTATAACCACTATATTTATATATATAAAAGTTAAAACTATATCTTTAAAATTGATCAAGATATTAATCTACTAACAAAACTTATCATCCAACCCACGTATTTTAGGACTAAGAAACCAAGCTGGATCAGTAGATCTGTAATCCGGATTGCACATTAGACTGATTTTTCAAAATAGTTCGAAATAGTTCGATACTGTTCAAATTCTGTACTACAAGATTAGATTAGATCTTTTGTTTATAATTAGATCTTTTATTTTGTTTTTTTTCACTTTTTTGTTTTTATTTTGTTTTTTATTTTCATTTCATTTTTTGTTTTCGTTCGTTTTTTTTGTTTTTGTTTGTTTTTTTTATTTTTATTTATTTATTTATTTTTTAATTTTTTTATTTTATTTTATTTCGGCACTTTACAAGAAAAACAAACAACTTTTCGAATCCTTGTGCTAGGGATGTTATTGGTCCCAACTGGTTCCAACTGGTCCTAATTCAATTGTAAATTTTTATAATGATTTATTCCTTATGAACTTTAAATAAAAGTTGTACAAGATAAGATTTTTTAATATATTTGCTTAGTAAATAAAAGTGTTAAAGTTTCTCCAAAATTTAGAAATCTTTAAAATATAAAATTTTAGGAGCAGTTCTAGAACCAGGTTCTAAATTTGATATTTTAAGGATTTCTAAATTTTGAAAAAACTTTAACACTTTTATTTATTAAGCAAATATATTAAGAATCTTATTTTGTACAACTTTTATTAATAGCTCATAAAGAAAAATAATTATAAAAATTTACAATTTAATTAGAACCAGTTGGGACCAGTTGGAACCAATAACCTCCCTACCTTGTGCATACCAAAAACACCTTCTGACACTTTCAAGAACACACTAGCAATTTTTAAATTTTCAAAAATGCTTTTTTAGAAAAATAGGTGCAAGTTTTTGCAAGGTTTTGCTTTATTTATTTTTTTGTTTTGTGTTTTTTGTTTCTTTTTTTTGTTTTTTTGGTTTATTTTAAAGGCAATTACTATTTGTACACTAGTGTATAAACATGGGTATTATACATATGATAACTTAAAATTTTGCTTATGAAACCACTCTTCGGGCTCTAACAAAAAAATTCCTTGCAAAATTTTATATAAACTATAATCCCTTCCAATCCCAAAGCTGACCCTAATCCTAATCTTAAATCGGGTTTAATTTTGGTCTATAATTTATATTTTACGCAGATTTGCAAATCAATTAATTAGTACCCGTGTACATATACATAGTGTACAAATAGTTTTTTCCTATTTTAAAATATTTTTATTAATTTATTTTATTTTAGCACTTTGCGAGAAAAACAAACAACTTTTCGAAACCTTGTACATGCCAACTACGACTTCCGACACTTATTTCTAAATTTTCAAAAATGCTTCTTTAGAGAAATGTACACAAGTTTTTGCAAGTTTTGCAAGTTCTTGCAAGGTTTCATTTCATTTATTTTTTCATTTTATGTTTTTTGTTTTTGTTTTTTTGGTTTATTTTTAAAATTTTTTTATTAATTTATTTTATTTTAGCACTTTGCGAAAAAACAACCAACTTTTCGAAACATTGCACATACTAACTACAACTTCTGATACTTTTAAGAACACATCCCAGCAATTTCTAAATTTTCAAGAACGCTTCTTTAGAGAAATGGGCACAAGTTTTCACAAGTTTTTGCAAGGTTTTGCTTCATTTATTTTTTCGTTTCGTGTTATGTTTTTGTTTTTTTTTGGTTTATTTTTAAAATTTTTTTTATTAATTTATTTTATTTTGGTACTTTGCAATAAAACAAACAACTTTTCANTGTCAAAATTTACATGAATTTAATAAAAACTCATTTTTCAAAAAATTGTAAAAATGGGCCCTTTTAATACGGAGCACTCCATATGATATAGCAGCTTTTGTTTGGTAATACAATATTGAAAATTTTTTGAATACTTGAAAATTCTCCTTTTTTCTTGCTAAAAACTGGCTTGTTCTTGCGATGGAGCTGGACACAATGTCGAGAGAAAATTCAAAGAGATTGATGCTATCAGGTTACTCAACATATCCGCGGATTTTTGGAATTTACTATTAAAAATTCCAAAAATCTTTAACAACAAATAACTTTTGTTTCGCTGGTCCGTTTTTGATGAAACAACTACCAAAATGTTCACATTGATGAGACGATTCTAATGAACACAAAATCGCTAAAATCCAATCACTGAATCCAGAGATCGTTAACGATTCGTGTCACTTCGGGTATTTTAGGATTGAAAAAAACCAATCCTAAAATACCCGAAGTGACACAAATCGTTAACGATCTCTGGATCCAGTGATTGGATTTTATCGATTTTGGTTTCATTAGAACCGTCTCATCAATGTGAACATTTTGGTAGTTGTTTCATCAAAAGCGGACCGGTGGAACAAAAGTTATTCGCTGTTAAAGATTTTGGAATTTTTAATAGTAAATTCCAAAAATCCGCGGATATGAATAGTTAACTGTAAGGTAAGCGAAAATAAGTGTATAAGGCTAGGTTTTTGTATATATTAATAGACTAAGATGCGACGAAATGCGAACGTAGTTTAAAATATTTGTAATAATGTAAAAATAATATGTAATATATAATAAAGTATATAATATTAATTAAAAATGTATATTTAACAGACATAAGATATGTCATCTTAAAATTGGTCCAATTGCTTTCTATAATTAAAATTTTTAAAAAAACATATGAATTTACTATAAACTTTGAGCTGAAAATCCTATTCAGTTTAACTAATTAACTTCAAATTAAATTCTTTGGAAATATAAAGAGAAAAAGAAAAAAGTAGTACAAAAATTGGATTTAAATTTTGCCAATTTTGCACCTTTTCAAAATGTAACTTCATCAAAAACAAAAATTTACTAATTTTAAATTAGCAGTTATGTGTAAAATTGTGCTCTGAACAACTTTACTTAGTCGACCAAAGAAGGTTACCTTGTAAAAAAAATAAGTTGTCTATATACTAAAGTTAAAAATAGAGGCCCAAAGCAGGTTATCTTGATAAAAAAAGGGGTTTTATATTACAAACCAAAAATTTTTAACTTTAGTATATAGACAACCCATTTTTCTTACAAGGTAACCTTCTTTGGTCAACTAAGTAAACCTGTCAGAGCACGATTTTATACATAACTGCTAATTTAAAATTAGTAAATTTTTGTTTTTGGTAAAGTTACATTTTGAAAAAGTGCAAAATTGGCAAAATTTAAATCCGATTTTTGTACTACTTTTTTTTTCTCCTCTTGCTCTATATTTCCAAAAAATTTAATTTGAAGTTAATTAGTTAAGCTAAAAATAGGATCTTTAGCTCAAAGTTTATAGTAAATTCATATGTTTTTTAAAATTTTTAATTATAAAAAGCAATAAATGGGACATTTTCTATACCTGTTAATAAATATAAAATATAATGTATAATATCATAATAATAAATAAATAAATATCAAATTTTATATTAAATTGCGAAACCATGCAAAATATTGCAGAAACTTATAAAAAAGCATAATTATGTAAATATGTATATCATTTATTTATTTTTAAAAAATTTTGAAAATTTGCGAAAATTTGCAAAATATTGCAAACAATATAAAAAGGGTATTTCTAGGCATCTCCTGCGAAATTGGCCAATAAAAATCATTTCACGTGATGATCAATGCCAAATTAGTGAATAGTTAATCGCTCTTGGTATAACGTAACACGATCAGGCAAATTTCAAAACAACCGTTCACCTTTTTAAAAATCGTTTATTTCTTAAACATTCACATAAGAAACTACCTTTCGAGCCTAACAAAAAAATTTTCCTTGACCAATTTTACTATATACATCACTAACACTAACCTTTACACAAACCCTAACCCTACCTTAAATGAATTTGGTTGTGGGAGATATATAGCTTATATATATCCTGCGAGAGATGTCTATAATTTCCCATATAAAAATATTAAAATATTACCTCCTTCGCACGTTAGTTTATTGATCTGCATGAGTACACAACCCCTGTAGAGGAAGTAATTTGCAATTTTTTTATTTGGTCTATTTCACAATATTCGCAATATTTGCAATGTATTTCGAAATATTTTGAAATAATTACTGTAAGAGTAAATTTATTCATTGCCCTATGCGATGCGCCTTATATGTCGCTCTCCCAATCAAATTTCAAGATCAGGTATAACATTACATGATCAAAAAATTCAAAACAAACGTTCGTTTTGTCAAAAATCGTCTATAACTTAAAATTGAGTATATGAAACTACTCTTAGGATTCTAACAAAAAAAATTCCTTGCAAAATTTTACTATAAAAATCCCCTTTCGCCTATACACACAATCTATACCTTACCCTAACCCTATTCAATAAAAAAATGTGTTGTTTTGATTTTACATTATACCTGATTTTATGATCTGCAGCAGGTGCGACAACATCGCACGTGCGATGTATAAATTATTTTTTACCGTAATATTGCTATAATATAACGTAATATATTAAGTAATATACCGCATCAATTGTAAGATTTTTGTAATATTACAAGCTGTAATATTGTATGTAAGATTACGTATATATAATTCGCTAATGTAGTATTACTAGTTTTACTAATTTATCAGTTTCATCATTTTCACTAGTATTACCAGTTTACTAGTATCACTATTTTTATTAGTTTCACCAGTTTTAGCATTTGGGGGCATCCATAAATAACGTTATGTACCTCCTCATAGTAGTATACATGAGAATGAAATTGTTTCAGGTTCTAAACCCAAAATTAAAATTTGAAGATGAAATTGTTTTTGATCTATTTTACTTGAAAGACAAAATTATTTGATACTTTTTTTGAATAGACAAAATTATAAGGAATATATTTATTTAAATTTTATTTGCTCTTCCTTATAAAAATTTCAATTTTCTCTAATGAAGACGAAATAGGTCTTTTTCAAAAATCAATTTTGGTGGCATCACTATATAGTAGCGCTTGACCCCTTTTCTACTATATAAAAAAATTTTTTAAAATCTGTATGTTTAGGAGAGTAACAAAAATCAGGTGATTTTTTAGAAGTGGGAGGGGGTAAAAAAAGTTGAAATTATATATAAGAACCTGACTATATATATTAAAGAAGAGGGGGGAGTAGGCCTCTGATAAAAAATAATCAGGTGATTAATGACATGGCCCTTATATATAAAATTTTACAAAAACTTGAATATATTGTGACACAGTAATCCGATTTGGATGATATAGGTACCATTCAATTCGACTCAGTGAGATGAATCTAATGATACCAAAATCATTTCATTTGGATCACTGGATCAATAGTTATTTACAAAAAACTATTGATTTTATAGTAATTTTATAAGAAAACATAATAACCAATAGTATTTGGCCAATAGCTTTTGATCCAGTAATCCAAATGAAATAAAATTGGTACCATTCGACTCCTCTCATCAAGACGAATCAAATGGTACCAAAATCATTAAATTTAGACTACTGGTTCATTTTTAGACAATTTTTATAAAAAAATTATGTTATATTTTTTTGATCCACCTACTTATTGAGAAAAAGATTATTGTTCATCCAATCCCCCTCTTGTATAACATTATTTATGATGCACCCTTTCATCAGTATCACCAGTATCACCAGTTTCACCATCTTCACAAGTATTACCAGTTTTACCAGTTTCACCAATATCACCAGTTTCACCAGTATAACCAGTATTACCAGTTTCATTAGTATCACCAGTTTCAACAGTTTTACCAGTTTCACCAATGCTTATTAGTGATTGGTGATTAGTAAAAATCAGCGCACCATTACAGTTTAGTTTCACCAGCAGCTTTAGTATATATACAAATACATTTTAAATTTTTCTTTTGTATCCAAGTTTTATAATCTAAAATAACAAAATTTGTAATTAATTTGTATAATATATGTCGGAGATGATGCTGAAATCAGATGATGCTGAAATCCACATGATTTACGTATCATTGGATCTCTTACAATTTCTGAAAAATCGTGTAAACAATCGATCTACCTATGTAATCAAAACAATCTAAACGCTATAACTGGTCGGTATGCCTATATGCTGCATAAATTGCATTCTTGATATCTATATACAGAAGACCTTCTAACTGTATCAAAAAGGTGACCCTAACTGTAACTACAAAGCAAAAAGCGTTTATAAAACTACTAACAAAAAAAAAATTTAGTTAAATCCAGTATAGTTCGTAATTAGTGTTAGGGTTGGGTTAGAGTCGCCTTTATGATACAGTTAAAAGGTCTTCTGTATATAGATATCAAGAATACGATTTATGCAACATATAAGCATATATTGAATTAACCCAACTGGCTATACTGTTATAGCATTCAACGTAGTGTAGATCAATTGTTTACACAATTTTCAGAAATTTTAGAAAATCTGTTGCATACGGAAATCACATGAATTTCAGCATCATCCCTGACAATATATACAACAAAAATTATATATTAATATTCTTTACTTATATTACACAGGTCGAAATAAGGCAAATCGGGTTCAAATCGGCATCACAAGATACTGATATGAACCCGATTTGAAACAGATATTTGGCACAATTAAGATACCTATAGGATACAATTCGGATTCATATCAGCTCACAAGACATATCGGCAAAATGATGGCTCAATAGGTAAATCAATAGAGCTATAAGATAAGCTCTATCGATTTACCTATTAAGCCATCATTTTGCCGATATGTCTTGTGAGCTGATATGAATCCGAATTGTATCCTATAGGTATCTTAATTGCGCCAAATATCTGTTTCAAATCAGTTTCATATCAGGATCTTGTGATGCCGATTTGAACCTGATTTGCCTTATTTTGACCTGTGTTACCTTTACTAAATTGTCATTCTAAATATTTTTAACCTCTTTTTTTTTATATAACAACTAAAATTTTGGTAAGATAGTAACTTGAAGTTTCTTATATTTTTTATAACTTTGGTAAAAAATCATAACAGATAAGGTCGTTGATGGTCCGGCCACATCATGTGATATACAACTATCACATCCAACTGATCGACAAAAACAATATACAGTAATCATAAATATATAAATATATAATAATATGGGCAATTACTATTTGTACACTAGTGTATAAACAGGGGTACATATGATAACTCTTCGGGCTCTAACAAAAAAAATTCCTTGCAAAATTTTATATAAACTATAACCCCTTCCAACCCCAAAGCTGACCCTAACCCTAACCTTAAATCATGTTTAATTTTGGTCTATAATTTATATTTTACGCAGATTTGCAAATCAATTAATTAGTACCCGTGTACATACACGTAGTGTACAAATAGTTTTTTCCTAATAATATAATAACAATTAGTCCTGAGCGAAGCATAGGACTTTCTATTTCTATGTAAACTGTCCGCCCATGTGATAATAAACCAATCACATTTTATAGATCGAACCATATTTCATGCGATAACGATAATAACTCAATCAAATAAGTATACATTATTCGGAAAAATTGTCAAATAACAGTAATTTGCCCAGTATTGGTGCTATCCGGCAATTTATCATAGGGAGACCGAGTTTAATTTAAATAAACTTGTTTACATCGTAACACATAAAAAAATAACAAGAAGAAATAATTTCATGACATATGAGTTTGCCGGATAGCTTTTGGGCTCTAACAAATTTTAGTATAAACCATAACCTCTTTTACCTAAAGCTAACCTTACCTAATCTTAAACCGGGGTTAATTTTGGTTTATAAATTAAGTTACAGGTTTTCTGATTTTTGAAATTTACTATTAAAATTTCTAAAAATCTTCAACAGGGAATATCTTTTGATCCACCAGTTCATTTTTGATGAAACAAATCGCCAAAATCCAATCATTGGATTAATGATTTATGTCACTTCGGGTGTTTAAGGATTGGTTTTTCAATCCTTAAACTTCCAAAGTGTCGATTTTTGCAATGCAGAGGGGTATTTTTGCAAAATCGCAGATAGACGCGGAATGATGTAATGTAACACAAACCAAGGATATTCAGTATTGACATATATTGGAATTGGAATGTTTATCCAATTGGAATTGGAACATTTGGACCAGCAGTCCAAAATATTCTTGGACAAAGATCAATTAAAATTAGTTTATCCTAATTAACTAATTCACGAAATCTGATTGACTAATAAAAATAGTTCGAAATAAAAAATTTTTATAAGTTATTAATATATCAGATATATAACAGAATTGGATTAAAATTGAACTGATCCAAATTCCAATAGTCCAATAATCCAATAAAATTTTATTGATCACTGCCAACCTTGAAGATACTTGCTTTTGAAAATTTTAAACCTTTTAATTTAATTCTTTAATAATTTATAAATATAAATAAAATTATTTATAGTTGGTCTTTCTAAATGCGTATTTTTTAAATCTAAGTTATATTTTATAAAAAATCTCTATAATACATGATCTTTTTTAATACTTTCTAGCTCAACAAATTAACTTTAATTAGTTAATTTTTAAGATATAGCAGCTATGGTTTTGAATACCAATAATGTGAATTAGTTAACTCGAACAATTATAATATTTAAAAACTAATAAAATTTATTAATTTAAAAGATTATTTTAAGAACTATTAAAACATAACAGCAATAATATTTAATATTATATTAAAATGACCTATCAAAAATAGGTTTAAAAAAAGTAAATATACAAATTCTCAAAATATCTTAATCAGTTTCAAATATAAATATTTCTTATCCGACGTAGTGTAATATATAATGTTAATTTATGTTAGTGTAGTTGCGATGAAACTAATGTCTCACAAAATGATCTGAATCAGACGCCTGAATCAGAGTCAGTGGATTTTAATAGCATCTAAAATAGCGCTATTTTTTAGCAAAATAGCGACATTTGCTACTTTTGCACTAAACATGTAACTATTACCTTTGTTCTTAAACCGATTTATATAAATGAGATTATGAATCGAGAACTCACTGAAATGATAGATGAAGGAAGAACTTACCGAAAAAATATGACTACATTAAAATTTATACATATGGGTTGATCGGACTCATTTAATGTGTGATGTGTAATACTTCAATACTGACACGACAACGCAAAAAAAAATTAATATGATAATTGTCGCGGTTGATGTTGAAATTGGCTGATGCTTAAATTGGGGTCTCGATTTGAAACTATAAGCCCTGCTAAAATCCACATATACACTTTAAATATGAAATCTACACCCAAACCCTACCCTAACCCTATAAGACAAAAACATCAAAATAGGTCAAAATTTCAGCATTAGCTGTGACAATAATTAATACGCTAGAGTTTTTAAAAAAGTGTTAAAAAAAAAACAACCAATTATTACATATATAAGCTTAAAAAGATTGGTTTTAAAACTTGACAGTTAATAACGATTGGTGTGTTTGTAGTCGGACTCATTTGAGTACAACTGTCAGTGATGGAATATGACATAAGTCATAACAAAATTTTAATATGACCTTAGTCATATGGTCATA